>JAQIXS010004574.1:0-14751 GCA_034700785.1 Rossiulus vilnensis
CACAATACATGGGTGCCAAACCATAAGGAATTAAGCGCCACCCTTCCCTGCCTTGTTGTCATCTGAACGAAATCAGATCAGTGCTAGCTATATTTTTCACGACACCATCAACGTAAACTAAACTTTTGAACGTGTACGTCGAAAGCCCCTAGTAGGTGCATTCAGGAAACAATCTTGGTCAGTTTACCGGTTTCACTACTAGGTGGAGTAACATGTCTTTAGAGCGCATGTCAGCAAGGCTGCTAGCGAAATGGGAAGGTTAACAATTTTGGGGAGTCCAACCAAATTTCAAGTTTATTAATTTAAAAAATAAAAAAATAAACAGGTAATGCGGGCCACCAATTCTACACGGGAACAAGTAAATTGAGCAATTATAATGAGTATTTGAAGCAAAAATGTGTAATTTTGTGCATGGTGGGCAAACTGTTCAGTGGGGCCAAATGACGTCATTTTATAACATGAAAACGTTACATTATTTCGTACGGAACCAAGGCGGCTCATTATTACATCCGTGGTTATTTTTCTCAGTTTTGGCCCTTTTCATAGTCATAATGACGTCATTTTTCTCTGAGTAAATTTACAAACGTCATCTGGATCGTTTAAGCTACTTGGTAAAAATACTCTTTCGCTGCATGATAACATCCTGTTTTTAAGTATTTGACTGCATTATATCGGTTAATCGGTCGTCAACATTTAGGGAAATTATGACTTCATTAATTGCCATTTTTCACTCAAGAAGCAACGTCTATTAGATCAAATAAATTATTGTCATCTGGACCATTCAACAACTCAGCTTTTTTTACATAACATGTAATCAATTGATTTTTACTTATACTTAATATATTATGAAAAATTCATTAGAAAGCATTATTAGGAATTCCTTGCTATGAACATTTTTTAAAGTAATTTCTTAAAACATTTTCACACATTAATCACATTACCAAACATTTTCCGCTATGCATTACGCTATGTATGCACTAAGTTGAATCTTGCTCAAATAGTTTTCTTGTTAATACAGCCTATTTTATCCGCAAACCGTTCTTTACAAATTGTGATTTCATGAGTCGACATTATTAACAACTTGCACATAAGAAACCTATCGCGATTGTGCAAGTGCTATTAATCAAAACACAATATTATGTTCGTTAGTAATATCATTTATTGGAAATAGTTTTAATCTAAGTTTAATCTAAATTTTTCCCAAACTTGTCTATGGCGTTTCTTATATTTACTGTTTCTAAACTATTTATTATAAAAACAGTGACCATAATCCATCATTTTTTTAATTTTTTTTTATTATTATAGTATAGCCTATACTACTTTGGAGCATTTCTTAAATTTTCAAAAAAAATTTGTTCTTAAAACTGCGTTACTGATTACTTTTTTCGATCTTTTCGCCAGTGGCTTAATTGATAATGTTAGTTAAATATAATTGTACTTGAGTTAAAATACAGTTGCTTCAAAAATCTTCGAAAGCATTTTTCTGAAAGATTCCTGAAATTATGCGCATTTTTTTGCGAAAATTTGTGAGTTTAAATTTTTGCAAACCATTCGCGAAATTGGGCGTGATTTACAAACATTTTTGCGAATGTTTCGTGAAATTTACTGAAACATTTTTGGCGAATTTTTGTGTTCGAAATTCTGCATATATTAAATTTTGAAAATATTTCACTAAGATCTGGAAATTTTGGGAAAATGTAGCGACGCTTTGACTATATTAAGGAAATATTTCTGGAAATGTTTCATGTGGAAAGACTTTTTTTTTAGGAAATTAATGTGATTTTTTGGGGGGAAAATAGATTTTTGCACAGAGAAATGAAAATGCCAACATTTGAGAAGTTCTAAAAAACAAAGAACGAGGAAATGCGACAAAACACAAACAAAATTCAAATAAAAATAGGGAAAATGAAGCAAAAAGGGATAGAAATGAAGACAAGATAAAGAAAAATTATGGAAACAAAGAAAGCATGAAAAGAGAAAAATGAAACAGTGAGAAACAGTTAGCGTGAGAAAAAAATGGAGTAAAACAAGAAGAAAAATTAATCATAAAATGATAAATAGAGATATAACCAACGAAAAATGAAGCGTAGTACGAAAAAATAAATTACCTAACAAGATTGAACGATAATTACAACAACAAAACTTTAAAAAAAAACTGAATCAAAGAAAGTGAAAAAAAGAACCAAAAAGGAAGAAAAATAAACTAAAAACGATAACGGATCCAAATCCAAAATAGTTAAGCATAGAACGGGGAAACAAATATAGAAAAGAACGAGAATGTGTTGCAAATAACATTTGCAACACAAATTATATCTCTATATGCAAATGCTACCAATTTGATGCCAAGGCCTGGCGCAGTCTCATGGCACATACACCGTACCATCAACACCAGTCCTTTCGTTGGAAACGAAATCAAACATTTTGCTAAACAAACTAAAGGGAAAAGTGGTTTTATTCGCATTTCACTACCATGAAGTACATGCACAAAACATCCCACAAATCCATCAGGGCCTGTAAATGCCCATCCGCTTGACTAAAATATGCATGGGCCCAGGCTCGAGTCGCCCCTCGGGAAGAACAAAGGCACTCGCTTTAAAGTCACGTGTTCCTGAACAGGGGCCATTTCTGGTCACGTGTCCGGCTCGTGGGAACCAGCGCGTTAAACAGCGTCACCGCGCTTAGGAACAAAGCGATTTGCACGTGACGCGAGTAGAGACTCCGTACAGAAGTCAATAATTCGTGAGGGTAGATGGCGCCAGGCGCCGACTCGCTTGGTCCTATTCATGCGAATCAATTGTGTGAAGTGAAATTAACTCCTATTGCAGCGTTCCAGAATCCATGGAACTGACCACAAAGGATCCGTGCAGGCGAGGACGGTGGACCCCAGTTTAAGCACCCTTGTTTTAGGAGTTCAGGCTGCTTACATCGTCCGAAATTTCTGCAATAATTTCTGGAGACGTCCACGATTTCTTTGAATAAAATAATGTCAACAATGATGAAAACGCTGCCGACTACATTTTTTTGAAAAACTGGATTACCAGTCATGGATTTTCGCTAATATTTCTATGCAATTTGTGTAGGAATATTACTGACGCAACGTTTTTTTAAAAACAACTAGATGTCCAAATCAAATATTGATTTTATTCCAATTTTATCAAATCATTCAGATCTACTATTATAAACTTTATGGAAAATTGTTAAAATTTATCCTCCCCCGACTGAACCTACCTTCCCCAATCCTTAACTAAAACTACTACAAAAAGACGTTCAACATTATTAGGAATATATATAAATGTAGATCGGATATATATATATATATATTCCAGAAAAACCTGCCAAATTGACCACCTTGCTACTTTGACCGATTTTTAGGGTGCCTTTAAAATGCCAATCCTGCTAATGTAATGTGAATGTTCTGTGATTTCAAATCAAATTTCAGTGAATTTTAAACTGCATCATAACCTATCACAGGTGTTTTCTTTGCTGATTAACATTTACAGTGCACTTTTTAAAAGCTACAAGATTTTACAAGCGTGTAATTTCATCATGGCATCAGCAAAATCAAATTCCCCACTCCTATTAAACGACCTTAATCATATCAAAATCTTAAATAAAAACTTCGTTAATACACGTGCATGCCATCTTTAAATGTAAGTGATGATAATTAACTTTACTTTAGGCACTTTAGGTATAAAAATTCGGGAAATTGGTTTTAAAATTTGTTTAAACTTTTTTTTCGATACATTGACCACCTGACTAAAGTGACCGATATTGTGTCCAGTCATCATGATTTCTTTGCAGCGTGTCCAGGGCATCTGTATTTTCCAACAAACTTCCCTTTTCTCCCCCCCCCCCTTCCTCCCGAAAAATGGATTTTTTTGGCACTTGATACGTTACGGCTTGGCAGCGATAATTTTCCCCGGACGGCATTTCGAGCGGTCAGCATCAGACCACGTCACCGGCCCCGCCCCCGGCGGACGGATACGGCTTCCCCGCGCGGACTACTTTTTCCGCGGCGGACCACAGCCGCATCACCGCCTCCAGGCCAACCTCATAAGCGCTGCTGGTTGGGATCTCGCCTCCAAAACGCCACTAAAAGCCGCCAAAGCGCTGTCGCTGAGTCGGTTAGGGTCCGCTAAGTGTCGCGAGGAGCAAGAGCGTGTGGATTACCAGTTCTGGAACGTAATTTCCAGGTAAGTGTTCTCGTTTTTTCCTTGCAATTCCAAAAAAAAGGTCGTCTGGCTAAGGTGGTTGGGATCTGAGCTCGCTATGCTAGCGCATTCCCAACCATATGGTACGCTTTGGCCATTTCCGGATCGAAACGCCCCATCTGGTGGGGTTCAAAACCCGAATTTCTTGCGTTCTCCGTTCCAGAAATGCCCCTCGACTTCCGGTTCATGTATGGTTTTTAGTACTTTTTTGAATTTTTGCGCTGGTGTGGGTACGACCTTTTGGTGTAGTGTACCATAACTGGGAATTGGGCAGATGGGATGCCTGATGGTGCTTGAGGTTAAATGTTTCGAGAACATGTCATCCGTTCTGAATACTGCTGGCGTTCCTGTCTCACCAGAGCATCGTTCTGATTGCTACATTAATTTCTGTATTTTGACATTAGTGGAAGTGCGGTTTTTAGTGTATCAAAATTTAGAATGGGCAAATGGGCTGCCTGATGGTGCTTGAGGATGGTGGTTTCGAGAACATGTCATCCGTTCTGAAAATTTCTTGCGTTCCTGCATCAGTGCAGCATCGTTCTGATCGATGCCAACTTGCCATATTGCAAGTGTTCGCCATGTACGCATGTTCAGAACGCGTTCCCCCGCTGCATAATTGAGGCAGAAATCGATACGATTGCGAACATATTCCACCAACGTCCAAACGGCAATGAAGAAAAGTGTTCTTGACACCATTTTGAACATGTTCTCCTGTTGCTGAAGAAACTCTTGATATGTTTCCACTGCCGAAGCCGTGTGGCCCAAACCGCTTGAAAACAAGCAATTTACACTTTTGCGAACACGTTCTCCACAATTTGGATGTCGGCATTCATTGGCATCACCTGCAACTATGATGCACATGGATTCGAACACATTTAGAATCAATTGTAATTAATCAATAAATGGTGTTCTTGTGCAAATGCTGCTTCATACCATCAAGCTATATCAGGGTGTGTATTGGGCTGGAAATCCGGGAGTTTACTGGATTTTTATTTTGACCCTGGAAATCCTGGCAATAAGTGAAATGTTCGAACTAATTTGCGTCCAAACGCTAGCCTGTAAACAACTGTTAACAAGATCAATCGCAAAATTAAAAGCACTCAGTGTGACCAGACAGCCTTTTTGTTGCAATTATCTGTGGCTGAATTGTTTTGGCCTGAAAATTGGGTAATTACTACAAATAAGTCATTTAATTTGTCATGGAGAAAATGAATAGTGCTGCACTTGACGTTACTAAGTGATGTGTAATTTTAACACGCACCCCCATTTTCCTGTTGCAGTCCTCACCTTCGAATCCCTGATGAAAAGATCAGTATGCGATTTTTGGGTTAGTTGATATCAATAACCATACTGATAGTAGTAGTCCCAAAAACCACCATAATACTGATATCACTAAGCATACTAATATTAGTAGCCCCAAAAACCAAAAATCACCATAATACTGATATCAATAACCATACTGGTAGTAGTAGTCCCAAAAACCACCATAATACTGATATCACTAAGCATACTAATATTAGTAGCCCCAAAAACCACAAATCAGTATATTTGTACGGATATCTACTGTACATGTAAGTGATGTTTAATTTTAACAAACCCTAAGTATATATATATACAGTGTAGGCCTATAATGATATTAGCAGAGAATCACATGTTGATGCCGCTACGATCATATACTGGTTTCATTGTGATTCTGTACTGATCTTTAGTGATATGTCTATGTATAGAGGTTTTTGGACTGCTAATGTCAGCATTTCCAACTTTTACTAATATCACCACATCCGTACTGATACACCTGCACACTGATGTTTCCAAAAGGGAATCGCTCATCACTACTACACACATGTTGAAGGTGCATTTCATGCACGAATTCACGTGGTCGAAAGCAGCTTTTCGTTTTCCTCCGCCTGGGTCACAGGGTACCCCAGGGGCCCGCGCGGAGGAATGCGAATGGATATATCATGCGCCGAGTGGAATGCGCGCATTTGGCCGCCAGCACCCATCGAAGGGTGGAACCCGTTGCGCACCTGTCATGCCGTTCTCATTTCTGGCTGGTGCGCTTTCTAGGGGCCATCTTGGAACTCATAGCCCAACGCTCACCCGGGAAAACCCTAAAGGGTTGTGCAGCATCTGCGAAATAAGGTCGCAACCTGGATAACTCAGCCCCTCTCCGTGCGCAAGGTGTCACTGAAACAATTCTAAAAATCGGCATCGTTAAACACCTCGTTGCAAGCATGAGACATTTTGGGGAAATACAATAAGTATTCCAAGTAATCTAATTATCGAATTATTTGTCTAATTAAAAAGGAAAGTTTGCTAGGGCGTATACTTCAGCTGAAAATCCTGGAATGTTGCTGCATTTTCATTTTCATTTTTCAAATAAATTGTACGGTGGATTTTTTCATCAATCCTGGAAATGTTCAATTATTGAAATAGAGGACTTGAAAAATGCTTTTTAAAGGTGTTCGTGCTAAAACTGCTGATAAATGGCACCCTATCAGATAGAATGTATTAAACCTAAAAGGCACCATTGTAACCAGGCTACTTTGTTTCACAGTTATTATAACCATGTGTGGCAATGTAACTTATAAAGCACAAAGAATACAGGTCCTGGAAATATTACATCTAAGTAGACACCATTTTAAAAGCATTGTTCAAGTCCTTGAAAATTCAATGATTCTACGCTGATTGCTGAATTCTAAATTCGGTGGACGTGCTATTTGAGCGAAATTTTCTGCAAGTTTCTTTATGACGATTGCAAATAGCCTTTTGGGAAGTTAGTAAATCATTGGAATGCTTGGTGAAATCAAGCATTCTCTTTTATCGAAGTTTTTCACGTTTAAGGTGACAAAACTAATGAAGTTGGGAACATTTATTCTTTTTTAAAATAATTATTTGCTGTCCGAATTCGTCAGTTTTTGTAACTTGTTTAACGAGAACCGACAGGTTTTCTTATGTAGTTTTGGCTAAAATTACACGCTTGACACTGTAGGTGAAATGGTGCATTTAGAAGCATGCAATATTTCGTGAAATTCTTAGCACACTTTGAAATTCGCGTGCCAGATACACGTAAAGAACACGTTTTCTAACATTCTTGGTTTTTCAAACACGTCCACATGGTTCCAGTTTTAAGGACATTGTCAAATTACGAAAAACGTCGGTTGGATAATCTGTCACTTGTCAACGCTGCCTTCCAAAAAGTTCGAAAATTTTAATTCTATAATTAGTCGTTTTTTTTTCGGCGGTTACAATGTAAAGATCTTCGGATTGAGGCCTCAAGTCTCGAAGGAGGTCACTGCATGTCCCAAATGTTGCCATGTTTCTGATGTGACAAATCGAAGTCAGCTGACATCATTTCGCTGATTGGGATGAAAGGATTGAAATGAAAAATGAAACGAGGCCAGCAAGAACCAAGATTTGCCGAAAACGCTGGAGGCCAAATTGCGCTTTTTATCTTGTTGGTCTAAAAGGGGTTTCAAAATGTTGGTGTTGCAAGAGTTGGTCAGCTTTGAAACCTGCTGAATTGGGAATTTTTCTGGCATGGCCGGATGTTGATCCGGAAGCCGTCCAATGACGTCATTTTATGGCGAAGTAAATACGGTGCAATTAAGCAAAGGCGAAAAATCAACAAGTGATTTCTGTTGTTGGGTTCCAAACCAGGAAGTGAATTTGTAAAAACATTGTTCAAAACAAACGTTTCGTCGGCATTGCTGAACAGCCTAGGAATGCAGGAGTCGATTTCTTTGGACAAGTTGAAATCATTTTTGAAAAGCATTGGAAGAATTGTGCGAAAACCGAAGGATTAAAGTCATTCAATTCGATTGCATCCTTTTAATGCGTCATCTGTGCAGCTCTAAATTCACATATTGAATAAAATAATTATGGTATGAAGTGTTTTCCATGTATGGTCAGGCATGCAGCCAAATACCCTGGTGAAAAGATGAGTAGGCTATGTAATTCTCTACTGATATCAGTATGCTTAGTGAAATCACTATTATAGTGAATTTTGGGACTACTGATAGCAAGATGATTACGGATATCACTATATTTTTACTAATAGGCCTATCAGTATATTTGCACTGATAGCTACTGCACTCATCACCAGGGTATTGCTGGACTTGGAGGTGGGGTTTTCAGCTCTAAATTCACATATTGAATAAAACAATTTCAGTATGAAATATTTTCCTTACATGGTCTAGTAGGCAGCGAAATACCCTGGTGAAAAGATTTGTATGTGATTCTATACTGATATCACTATAGAAACATACTGAACTGATGTCAGTAGAGAATCACATACTGATCTTTTCACCAGAGTATTGGTCTTTGGGACTACTGATATCAGTATGCTTAGTGATATCACTATATTTTACTACTATCAGTATGGATAGTGATATCACTATTATACTATAATATCAGTATATTTGTACTGATTACACCGATCGTTCCACCACGGTATGGCTGGACTTGGAGGAGTGGTTTGAATTTGCCGAATCTAATTCGAGCATCGTTTACTTGCAGAACTCATGAGAGCCAAAGCCAGGCCCTGGAACCCCAACCTCGCCATTCCAAAACCGAGCGACCGAACAGAACCCCTCGTGCGATTGCCAACCGCCAACGTGCCAATTGCTTAGCATGTGGATTACAATGATGACGCCCACCGGCTCTCACTGTGTTTATTCCGTGCAAAAACTCTTACAAAAATACCGACGTCACAGGCTAAGGCTGCTGAGGAGGAAAGAATACAACCGCCTGAGAGCCATGGTGCCATCCATCGCCACAAAACCCAAAGTATCAAAGGTAAGACATCATTCCAAGTTCTACAAGCAAATCAATTGTAAATACAATGTCTCTGATGATGAAACTCAAAGAGGTTGGACTTGTGGTAATGTAGTCGTGGGAAATTCTGGGATTGAAATGTAACCCGGTTGAGCCTTTGAAAAGTCCTTAAATTAGGTTACCAAAATAATTCAATAAGATAAATGAATGCCAAACGGAATTATCGTCTTAAAATTAGATGTTTACTCCAATCGGGATGAATACTGTTTGAAATCGATTGACAATGAGCTTTCAGTGACTTATATACCATTAAATTTGCTTTGAATGTAGGAAAATATCATAATAATTGAAGAAATTAATTGAATGCCAAAATATTTAGCATCTTACAAAAACATATATTTACTCTAATCCGTCGGGCTGACAAATGCCTGAAATCGATCGATGATGAGTATTTCAATCATTGAGAAGTCATTACTTTTTCTTTAGGGCCATCGTTGAACAAATTAATTGAATGCCAAATAGATTTCTCCTCTTAAAGTTTTTCAAAAATCCATTAAAAATAGTTATTTTAAGTCAGTGAAAAGTCCTCAAATTAGCTCAAGTTTGCAAGTTTAGGAAAATGCCAAAATATTTGAATAAGTTAATTGACTACCCCGTGGATTCATCCTTACAATGTTAAACCATTACTCTTATTGCACTAACAACGGTTTGAAAATGGGTGTTGAAGTCATTGAAAAGTCTTTAAACGAGCTTTTGTACATCGTTGTGTAGTTTTGTAAACATGGATTTTCTTAAATTAAACAAAATTGAAAACTGCTTAAAATGAGTTGAAACACCTTGCGCAAGAATTCATTGAAAACAGATGTCCTTGAAAAGTCATCGAAAACACAAGGTGCTTGAATAGTTCTGATTTCACCGGAGTGAACCCACGTCATCCCATATCTGGTTCAAAATTCACTACACGTACACATGGCCTTTAATAGAAGGGTTTCAGGGTTTCAACTTGAACCCCATGTCTTTTAAGGTTTCCTTTAAACAAAAAGCTCCTTCCTTTTCTCTTCATCCCCCCCTCCCAAGAAAATGCTTTTCAAAAATGCATTCATAATTCAGGAACGTTCGCACTGAGAGGACCTCAACCGGTCATTTAAAGCCACCCCCCCTCCCCTAAAAAATAAATAAAAACAACCAAAAAAATGCAAACAACTTGCGCTCGTTCACCCCGAAAATGACGTCACCACAACCCCTTCGCCCTCCCAAGAAGCACCTGCAAACAACTTTTTGATCCACTTTTTTTGGTTGCGTATCAGTTTTTTTTATAACCCACCTGATCTGTCGATAGCGAGCTCGAAAGGGTGAAGTGGGCAGGGGGTTCAAGGGCGATCTGGAGGGCACGTGAATGACCCCGCTGACCGTCAGTGTGCGAACCCCGATCGTCATTTTCACCCCCCCTTTTTTTCAACCCAGGTGACTGTGATCGAAGAAGCCATCAAGTACATTGACCAGCTCCACACGGCACTCATTGCCCGGTTGAGGACCAGAGGCCTGCCCCAGGCCCTCCAAGGTGAGTCCATATCTGATGGGTTGAGAAATTCGCAAAATCGGAATTTTGGGGGAAATCCGCATGTAGATTTTTGGGTTTTCTGCTGCAGGATTCGCTTCAAGTTTTCACCAATTTGTGGAATTAGTTGTTCATTGGTCAGAACTTTTATTTAAAATTCGAAAATATGCAAATTTATATTAAAAACAAGAAAATCGAACAAACAGCTTTATGATAGCGCCGAAAACGGGTTTTTCATTTCAATGAAACTTCTGTGCGTTTTTTGTGAAGTTAACTTCATTTTTATGAATAATTGAGACGTCGTAAAATTACAAAATATAACTGACCCTAGCGGACTAACAATTCTACACGGGGGGTTGAATCATGTTAGCAATTATGATTGTTCTTTGGTTGTTCGGTAGTCTGGGCTATTATAATTCGAAAATATCCAGATTTAAAAAAATATAAACGTGAAAGGAACATAAAACGTTATGAGATCTCCGAAAATGGATTTTTCCTTCCAATGAAACATCAAAAGTTTTTTTTTTCTGTCCAACTTTCCTTACTTTTTGCAAATAAATTGGACGTTAAACATTATTAAAAAGCAATTATAATAAGTATTTGAAGTAAAATGTGTATTTTTATATGGTGAATCCTCTTTCACACGTCTGATAATGGCAAGAAAATCTGAAAATGTGTAGTTTTATTTCAGTGTTCTGCATTTTGAGAATTTTATTCATTTGTTTTCCACAAGAAAAAAATGCCGGGAATTTTAAGATCGCCGTGGTATTATTTTGTATCGAAAAACTAGATCATAAATCGTGGATTTCAGTCTGGTTTTTTTACCCATTTTGTAAAAGAAATATTGAAGAAATACGGTAGGGATTTTTTTAAGAAACAAAGGATTTCATCCTTCACGTCAATAACAATCACATATTTAGAAACATTAATTAGTGTAGGAATATTCAAGGTTGGTGTTGGGTTTTCTTGCCAAAAACCAAATCAGAAATAATGCACTTAGTGGACATTTCATGGGTGTTTTCGGAAATATTCGCTTTGTTCGAACGCCGTAGGACAAAGTTTTTCATTTTTATTGATTTGTAAAAAACATGCGACAAAAAAAAAATTTTTTTTTGAAGAAATTTCTCCAGAAATCACTGATGTCGGTCCTGATTTGCCGAAACTCTTGTTTCGCCCTTGTCAAATCGGTTGGAGACACGTGTTCCCGTCCATGGCAACCCGGTGACAGATCCCAGGCCAATTTTCGGGGCTGGTTTTCGCCGAAAAACCAGAAATGCATCGTAATTGAGGAGTCAGCTGGGTTCTGGTGGCCCCCCTCGGTCCTTCTCGGGTTTCACGTCCCAGTCGCCCATCGGCATGTGCTCTCTGGACTCCTCGCATAAACAACGGTCATCTTCAAACGACTAATTAGCAATTAGGCCCTGGCTGCAGCTAATCGGCCGTTAGCGTGACATGGCCGCCATCGCGGGGGTCGCAAGGTTGACCGATAACGAGGTCGCGGAGAGCAGTCCACGATAGCGGTCACTTGAAAACTACAAGTCGAACCGGGATGAGTGGGACTTTTCGAAAAGACGAAAATAGCGAGAGATGTTTAGGCTGGAAACGTTTCCCATGCTTTAATGCTTGGTGTATTGGAGAGATTAGAGCAATGGCAGCTATGGAGAGGAATCTCAGACGATCTGTCCATATGAGTTTCTCATTGACCCATTAATACTGTCCGTTTGATGTGAGTGATAGTGACTATGGAGAGTAATCTCAGGTGATCTGCCCACTTGAGCGTTTTTCATTAACCCTCATAATCGTGTCCATTTGGTCCATCTGAGAGGCGCTAGTTACTATCGAGAGCAATCTCATGATATTAATTAGACGGGCTGTCCACTCGATAGTTTTTTCATTAACTCTGAAGAACTATGTCAACTTGATTTTTGTGTGATAGACCTTTTGAGAGGTGAGAGCAATTGTATCTATCGAGCGTGATTTCAGATGGTCTATCCAACTGGTAGTGTCAGAATCGTGTCCACCTTTTCTTTGAGTGATAGTCCTCTTTAGAGGTGAGTGCAATTGTGACTTATAGAGAGTAATCTCAGCATACTTAGATAGTATTTCCGTTTAATAGTTTTTATTGATCTTTGCGTGATAGTGCATTTGAGAGGTGAGTTTTCGAGCTCGTCCGTTTGAGCCAAGAATAGCCAAAGTCTGTCCAATTAAGAGCTGGTTGCTCTCGATGTGTCCCAGTCCCAATAGCAACTCTCCGAGAGCAACTTAGATCCGTGTTCACTTCCCCTTACGAATTTCCGCTGTCGAGAGGCTTCATTCACTCTTACCTCTCAAGTGGACACAGCTTTATACGTTATCTAGTTCACACAAGTGACCAAACCGGATAAGTGAATAATTAGATGACACTTCTGTACATAGGCGTTTTTCTTTTTTTTTACAAAAAAAACACTAAAGGCTGCTAAAATATTTACGCTATAACGATAAAGGGCTTTCGACATCATCGCATTACGTCTCACACGTCACTACCAGCTGCGTTTTGGCCATGTTCCGGTTGACCTCTGATGACGTAATTTATGGACGTCACTTGCTCTCGAGACTGCTTTTAGACCCCGGATCCCTGGCCCTTTCAGAAACCCGAACCGGAACTAATTTGGCCACTGCTTTTGGCTTTCCCCCTTCCTTCCTTGCACCAACAATTAGTCTAAGGATCCGGGAACCCCTTGATGTGGCCCTGGCCCCAGCCCAATCGCTCAATAGTAATTGCCCAAAGTTTTCGAAATTTTGGGACTAAACCAAATCCCCGGATTAGCACGTCTCCGGTTTTAGAATTAATTGACAGGCCAGACGGAGGTCAGCGGAAGGTCAGCTAGCCCATGGCTTTCACTAACGCTGAAGCAGGTTGGGAAGTGTCCAATGTAAACAGGTGGATGATTTTTTACACCATGTGCATGTACTACATAAGAGTGGGAATTGAATTACCACTACAAGTGAAACAATGTATTCCTGAAACGGACATAAAACGTCCGTTCTAGAAATGCAGTAACATTGCTTCACGTATACTACGAACGTTACTCGTGTGTTATATATAATAAGGCCTTACAATAATAATAAATTTAGTTTCAAAGGCAGCGAAGGAATTAGTCACAATTTTGTGATGTGGGATGGGGGGAGGATGTGAGTAATTTTCTATCTAGGTTTTATAAGACATTTCGCCTACGACTTTGTCTTAATTTTAATGTCTAATAATGTCTAACAAAAATCCATCATTAATCAATTAAACTTTAGAAAAATGTTCGTCTAGGCAATGTTCTTAAAATGATGTAGGCCTACTTCTCAAATCAACCGATTGAACGTACTAAATGAGCAGTTTGACATGGAACCTAAAAAATTCCCATCATAAAGTTTCAGTTAATTGCTGAAGATGCGCAGAAATTGAACCAAAGTTTAAATTGTTCATAAATAGTAATTTCACCTGTAAAAACCCACAATCTTTCCGGAAATTACTAGTAGCATGATATCGACGTTTGCCATCAATGCATAGGCCTACTGTATGTTTGGAATGTACTTGGCTGGTCAGGGAAAGTCAGAGCAGTGAATTTGGAAATTTTTAGCAACACGACTCCCAAGATGGCGGCCAGGAGCCAGTAGAAGGGGCAACGCACCCTGAGGCATGCCTGTTGCTGCGTTCCCAAGGAGTACAATGCGCGGTGCGTCTGCCGTGACCTCCCAGGAATGTGGAGCTGCGGCGCGCATCCACCACCTGTCGCCCAATTTGAGAGGCCCGCTTTATGGCCGCATTAGAATTCCTGGAACCTTTTTGGGCAGATTGTTTGCGGAATCGCTCTCTGCCCCAGCCCAGGTAGCGGAAGCCAAAGGGTGCGGGCCCACGGGGAAGGACAGAAGGGACCGCGCTGATTCCGGAAACAGAAGAGGGGAAAGTGGGCCCCCGTTTTTGGAATTGCCACACGTACCCTTTGAACGGGGGCAGAAGGTACCCCTCGCCAATTTGCGTTCTGCACCAAATAAGGTGCGAGTGGCCCGCAGGGATACGTTTGCATCATCGTGCTTTTGCATGAACTTCAGTTTAGGGTTTCTCCTGAACCAGGGAAAGTCGAGGAACTCTACTATAGGCCAGGGCCCTATTCCACAAAAAGTATGGACTAATAATTACAAGTGAAAGTACTTGTAAACTCCACTAATATAAAATAT
>JAQIXS010004575.1:0-14750 GCA_034700785.1 Rossiulus vilnensis
CCATCTAGTGCACGGAGGATGTTTTCCCTCAGCCATATTTGTATTGGTAAGCAGGCACTTGCATCCGTCAAGACAACGTCCGCAATGGAACTTTCATCTCCGCAAACATCAAAGTGCATTTATCTTCTTTCAGCGTTAATGCAAATCCATTACCTCGCAAATGCAACGGTTGCCGTATATAGATTAAGTGCATTTTACTCCGGTGACCCCCAACGCCCCCACTCATTGTGAAACCCCCCTCCCAATATTGCACAAACGTCCTCTACTTCCCCAATAACCATTACCAGGAAAAATGTCGATGGCAGCCAAGATGGCGGCCAGAGTATTCCCTTTTTTTTAAAAAAAAATGGAAATCTAGGTGTCAGGAAATTATGCAGCAGTCAAGTTTAGTGACCGATGGCAGTGTCAAGAAAAATCTGCGATTGAATCCAATATCTCGCATGGCTTGTGGTTAACTTTTTAAAAATAGGATAGCTATTTTGAGACACTTAAAAAGCAGAGCCTCAAATTAGTTAACAAATCTTGAGTTGTTCGCTCAAAAAAGACTAATTTCCTAGTGACGTTCATATTAATGACACCAGTTTTAATAACGGGCGTATAATAGAGACAATAACGCCAAACTTAATAGCAAATCCAAATCGAACAAATAATTTTAAAGTACCTACAGATTAGTAATTTTCTCGTCTTTATTCTCGTATTTATTTATTTCTCATACAATTTACCCGTGCCTGTACATTTTTGGACATTCCATAAATTTAAAACACAATTTTTTGATAATAATGCTAATAAGTCAACTCTGCCATTTTATATTATTAGTGCTCATACCCTATTCACTGCTACTATTTCCTTTAACAATTCATATTCAATTCAATACTTTCATTGTGAAACTGAATTTCTGTTAGCTTAGAGCTATCCTTTGGAAGAGAATTCCAACTTGAAGTGGATTTAAATGTAAGGTTCTTCTTAACGATATTTATTTTATCATTACTACCCACAACTTTGAGGACCAGATTTAATTGTCTACAGACTGTTTACTTATAGCCTAGTCATACAAATACGTTTTGCAATTGAAATTGGGCCGAAATTTAATGGGACAACACTCGAGAGAATAAAGTGGTCTGGAAAGGTGGCGGATAAAACCGCTATTCACGACTTGATGGTGTGATAAGCGGTGTCGACCGACGAAAAAAAATCAATTTTAATCTTGTGTTCGTGCACTCTGATGCAAGGTGTAGTTAGTTCCATTCGCACATATGCATGTAGCGATCTCACTTTTCATCATTCGATTTTCTCTTTATCCACATGTGAAGGATTATGAACTGCTTTAGATGGAGGCAAGTAATTCATTATACAGGTGCAATTGAACTTCATATAAACTATCTATTTACAAATGGTGAATACTGAAATTTTATACTTGTTAAATGTTTATAACCATACTTGCACAGTGTAAATGTTTAACTCAATCGAACGTTCACATGCTGAATCATTTGTCTACATAACAAGTCTGTTTATGAAATGGTAGAATAGCTCATTTGCTCAGGTTTGTCAACGTTTCGTAATAACATTGAGCGCCACATGCCAAAGAAGGCTGTGTACAGTAATAGAGGGTTTAGTGCCACCTTTATGCAATTGAAGTAAAAAATGTCATTGAGAGTCATGCAAGTCAATGACAGGAAGTTTCATAAAGTTCTATGAGCTTAAAAGAGATCAAAACTTACAATGTTAGTAATATTGATATGAACTACTAGTTTTATATCATTCCTAACTCCAACATTTTCGCAAGATTACACCAGATTTGGTAAAAACAGCATTTATTCGATGACAAGGTTTAACATTTTTCTTAAAGAATTTACCAGGTATTGCGCCAGAAATATCGAAACAATGCTATAAAATGCTTACTTTAAGCTAGACCCACATGTACACTATAAATAATACTCTGATGACATATTACATAATGGGACGATAAGTTGTAGAGGGTAACGCTCGGAATTGAGAACATGGCTGAAATGCAGCAAGGCCAATCAATAAGGAACTAAAAAACTAAAATAAATATCGGTGAGTTATTTTCAGATTTAGAATATTGTGAATATTTGAATTTCGTAATAATGCACTACGTATATTCATCGTATAATTTGATGAGATTGCGAGTGTAATAATTAAAACTTCACAGATCCATCCTTTTCACCAAAAAACATTTTAATAAACACTTTTCAATAGCATAAGCTCTTAATTTGGTCAATTATAATAACGTAACTACTGAATATGCCAAATATATAACCATAGAATTTTTATCCACTAAAGTCATTTTGCTGAGACCGTTTGCTTTAACCAGAATTCCACAGCGAACATGGCGAGTACTAAAATTCGTTATCACTTAATCATAGCGTCCGTCAATAGCGTACTTCTATAAAACGAGCTGACCAATTATCTGGTTCGCGATTGTACGGATAGCTTCAGGGAATACGAATAATGGAAATGACTTCAAATTGGAAGAACAACAAGATGCCTCATCCCATAACTGCATTTAGCCACAGCTCCTGTAACATTTAGACGTGGTGAATTATTTGCACAAGAGGCAGAGAGGCGAAAGTGGAAGGCAGTGGTCATTTTGAAGGGGATCGTCTAGATTGCCGCGGATGAGGTTATCTTCGAGGACCTTAATGGAAACCATTCAGATGGAATTTCTTCCTCATTTACCTTGAGCTGGCGAATAGCGAGGAAAGAATGCAAAAGGTAATTGGACGAAAGCCTAATGAAAAGTCCAAACTGCTTACAATTCATACGAGCACATTCCACGTCAAACACAGCATCATCAGCGCGGATTTGGAAGTTGTCGTGTTCATCGGTGCCATCTGAAACATTTCCAAAAATTTTGCCACGCAATCGAGATTACTAATTTTAGCAACAGAAAAACCGCTTTCCGTCAACAATGGATCCTATACCGTTTTGTAGAAAGCCGGTGCGAATAACGTTTTTCGAAGACGTTATTGGCAAAGTGGAGCGTTCAATTAAAATTGTGCCGAGTTTGCCAGTTTTACATTGTGTCATATTTCTGCCAACAAGGGTGAGCTGTCAAATTAATGGCTAAACCAGAACGTACCTTTAATTGTACGATGCATTTCTTTTGTTCTGATAATAGGAGCAAATAAAAATAGGAATTAAAATTTTATGGCTGAAGTCAAATCTTACTTTTAAGACGAAGTATTCTCTCCTGCTGCGAAAGTTTTCATAAATGTCATAGCTATTTGACATAATCGTGAAATAAATGAGAAAGAATTTTCATTGTAAATGAGCAAAATATATTATTACAAAAAACTCCTTTCACGGAACTGGATGTAAAGGCTATCAGGAGTACAAGTCAGTTGCCACATCTAAAATTAAATCCGATTATTTTACGATACAGCGGCTAATCAAATTATTAGCGATTTTAATCTTTCATCGTATATTATCCTAATTCATCGAGATGGTGCCCCGCAGTGCTATTAGAACAGTCACTTATTAGAATAAGTGACATCCTTACACAGATAAAACGCGCTATGCGTCAGAGCTCAGCAGCTTTTTCAGTGAAGTGCAATTTTTGATATAAAGCCAATTTGCACCAAATGCAAAGTGACAAACAGCACTCATAGAATGTGTCTAATGGAGAATTCCATTACTATGCTAAAAATAAATGCAATAATCAGAACGTAGCCTGTTTCCTATGAATGGTGCACCCATCCAAAACAGATACCGAAGGCATCAACAATTGCAAATGGTTAACTATAATTAATCCACAAAATGACATTCGACTAAGATAAAATGTGGTGACTTGGAAAGCTAAAGCATAAATCACCACACTTGCAGAAGTTTTTAAGTGTTTTAGCTACTTCAATTTTCTGTGTTGTTACCCAAATTAGAAGGGAGTTTCCCCAATCATTTATATGCATAATGAGCAAAACTGTCATGCTTCTCTTATCAGCATCAATTTCAAAGACCCATGGGCCATCCTAGTCTGGTATCAAAATACAAACAATCCTCCCCCTCCCTAATTTAATCGATCTTGTCACTTCTCCCCTTCTACATTACGACACCATTGAACAAAAATATTCCATGAGTACTAACACTAGTACAATGTAATTCGCCAAACTGCAACAAATATTGGAATTGCCAATTAGAAATTCCTTGGCGCCTGCCAGCAGTGGTCATGTCGCGGATTTGTCACAGATATTAATTGACCTGTCAGTCAAAACTACATGTTTTCTCTTGCATTCCCTCCAGTTGTTACCAACAGTCAACATTTGCATAATGATCTTCT
This sequence comes from Rossiulus vilnensis, assembly GCA_034700785.1. Classification (NCBI taxonomy): domain Eukaryota; kingdom Metazoa; phylum Arthropoda; class Diplopoda; order Julida; family Julidae; genus Rossiulus; species Rossiulus vilnensis. Next base: position 4,295 of record JAQIXS010004575.1, read on the forward strand.
CATCCCCCTCACGTACGAGTCGCCAATCTGAAGGCCCAGAAACTTGTGTAGCGGACCACTCTGACAGGGCTCTGTTCCACAAAACTACAATACCGATGAATTACAAGTAGGCTTACAGGTAAATATGGTGTAATAAGGTGCCCACACATTACAAGGATATGCCATCTGGTAGGGACAGGAAGCAGGGGGGGAGGATGATCCATCACCCCAAGTTATTTTTTTTCTTATTATTCAGCGGTTACCACGGCATTTCGATGACCACAATCTCTGACGTTCAGTAATTATTTCTGCGCATATTAAAACACATAATTAGTCCGTAAGTAGCGATTACTTCTCGCTCGACTATTCCTTCATCGAAAACTGCAAGCTGGGTCGGAATTCTCTCCAGATGCACCATAGAGAAGTAACGGATCGTTACTTCCCAACTTCGAACGCCCAGGTTTTACCATTGCGAGCCTGCCACTGACGGCACATTAATTCGAGCCAGGCATTCAGGTTCCATCAATGCCTCACACTTTCAATTATAAATCCATTTCCAATTTCTCGATATAAAAAGGCAGGCGATGGTACTGAATCCTCACATATCCCCATTTCTAATTACGCGGCCTGCTCTTCATGGCGAGGATCTTGGCGGGTGCGCATGGCACGTGCTTGCCATTAATTAACTCCAGCAGCCATATTTGCCACGGAGCATCTGCCTCGGGCCTGGCCCCCTACCCCAACCCCCTTCGACACGGTGTCGCGCGAGAGATCCTCCATACATCATCGATGGGTTGGACCGAAGCAGGGGAGTCGAGTTCCCCGAGCCACGGATCCACGGAATTTGCATGGTGCAGGTGGTTCTGTTCCTGGGAATGTCCCATTCGAGCGTTTCTACCCCCCCCCCCCCCCCATCAGCTATCCATCCTCCAGGCCCGGCCCCGTTTCGACAGCGTCGATATTAAGGGTTAATTTGGACTCGTGAAATTTTAATGGAAACGCACTGTTCAAATCAGTCAATACCCAAATCCTTTAATTGAATTTCCTCTTCATTTACCGAAGTAATTGGATGTCAGAGCAAGTTTTCCAAAAACCCGATGGATACGCATGGGGTGCGGTGGAAAGCGTGCGCTAGCTGCCCGTATTCATCCCTCCTAAAAGGGCTGCCAGCAGCCAAGCAGTCACGGCATTTTGAAAAAATTATTAATTTATTTCGGGAAAAGCTGAATTACGCCATAGACGGAGGGAGATGAGGCACGCGAGGCATGCGTACGAAAAGAGATGGGGGGGAAAAGGAATAAGAAAATCGCGTATACGTACCGGATCACGAAGGTCGACAATGAAAGACTCCCCCTTTTCAATTTCAATTTAACGAAAGCCTCCGCGCGGATATGTAAGGAAGGTCTTTATACCAAATGTAATTAACCTGCGTTTTCGGGCCGTAAGAAGGACGGATCAGAATCGGATGCGATAAAAACGAGGTGGAGATGTTGACGCAAGGCACTCCGATTTCACGACTGTAACAACTAACAAATGCAGTTTTGCACCCTGCAAGCAGTGTTGCCAGTTGGGAGGAATTTCAATGCCAGACTCGGCCAGAGTCCGGTTGGGGACTGTTGGCGGGAAATCAGGGTTCGATTGATTGCAGACCTTACACGATCATTTCTAATGCCATTACCATGGAATGTTTGCCTGTAATGATGGCGACTATAATAGCGATATCAAGAGTAAAATTATCACGAAAAATACATGCATACAACATAATACTGTACATGAATGTTTGACAGTTTTGGGTCTGCAACCATGTCAAATGATCACTAAAATATGTATCTTGTACACTGTATATAGTGGGAAACAAGATATCTGATTGTTTAGGGGGTTTCAGGTTTTATTTTTATCAATTGTATTATGCAAATACACGAAGGTCCAATTATTGCAAATACAATGCATGCAATGAAAATTTCCAATTATTTTCTTGGTTATTGGTTCATGAGATGGGAGATTCCTAGGTCAAGAAATATACCACTTATAAGAAGTCCCAGTGGCGTTCCCATTGTATCTATTTGTTTTAATTTTTCGTGTTGTCAAGTAATCACAAACCGAGTGTTTTTCAAACTACAATAATAAGAAACTGAGATTTGCTTGTCACTGGTAGCTCATGGCAAAGCTGCTCGCAATGTAACACCTTCACTTAGCGGACAAGACATTTTGATCGCAGAAGAGCTGCTAAGAATTGGTAGAAAACTGCATACAGACCTACTGATAAGAAATGATATCGCTTCCACGTGTGGTCACGTTACAATCGTTAAGTTTTAACAGTTACCTTTTTATTTCTGTTTTTTTTTACCGATGGCTTATCAAAACGTTGACTTCCACTTGTAGCAAATTCTCTATACGACTCCATCTAGACTAACGTCGGCACTGTAATGCATGGATATACACTGTATCTGTTACATTTGGTATTCGATACACAAATAAGTCTACGTGTATCTCAGCATCATGCTAAAGCGAAACCAAACAAGAGACCCAAGAGATGAGAATTTCGCAATTATGACTTTCAAGGATTTTGCCAAGTTTGATTCGTTAATGCCCAATAGTTTTAAAACCTAAGCGGACGAGTTTCATTATTTGGATTCATCTTACAGTCCAGATGCTACACCAGAATTAACGAACCTTTAATCAGTTTGCCAACAGGTAAGCCGAGCTTATTGCAGGTATTTCCACGGTTCGTTGAGGATCTAAATTAGGCTCAGACAACCCAATAACTAAGTCGGGCGACGTCTGTCATCTCATCCAATTAACAGCGAGATAAAACTCGGGGAGGCGACAGGAGTTAAGACCGAAGAGCAGGCTAATTAAGGGGATTTACTTTCTAGTTTTTACAACTGCGGAATTGTTTTTGAAAATTGGCTCTTGTTCGGTTTTCACATGAACACAGGAGAGAGGAGCTGCGGAGCGACAATTATTTCCAGAGTAATTAGCTGCTAGACAAACTGGAAAACAAACGACAGGCTTATGTGCGTAAATATAACAACCGTGAACGCAAATATCCGTATCAGCACATGCATTTCGATGCGTGATGTACGTGCAATCCGAAAAAGGCAAGGAAAAAGTCGCAGAAATCCACGTTCTAATTAGCTCGGGGCTGCTGCTGGATCCCTAATTGAAGAGCCTTAGCTTGTTCGGAGAAAAAATATTTGTAAACGTTGAATAAACATGGAAAAACAACTCTTTCAAAGGTCCCGTTCTTTCTGCGGGCTTGAACTTCGTAAACTTGGCAAAGTTTCACTTTTCAATTTCCGCCCTTTGGATGTACGGACAGGCTCGGACAACAAGTTCTGGATGTCGAAAATCAGACGATACTCAGCACAATCCCAACGTCCCCAAGGTTTATCATTAAACCCAGCCTGGCTAACGTCTAATTAAAACAAGTTTACAGCCAAATACAGACGAGAAAGAAGAGAGGATCTAGGAAAGACTCGTGATGATGACGATGATCTTGGAGCCAATGCCTTTCTGGCCATTACTGGAATTGGAACTCCACAGTCTAGTCAGCATCTAAATCCGTGTTAGCTGCCTAATTGGCACGGCCAACAGCGGATAAAAATTGCAACATTCAACTGTTAATTGCATCGTTAAGGTCAGCTCGGACTAGAAATCTGAAAGCGTCATTAACGAAGCCTCGTGCAATGTGTCAAGGATTTTGGGAAAATTTTGAGACAGACATTTATGCTAGGAGGCTCAGAGCAGAAGATCACCTATGATTTATTAATTATCCCCAGCGCAAAGGCTGGGCATGTACGCTATTAGGCATTTCCAGTGACTCGTGCATTTCATGGATCTTCACTGGATGAAACATGCCTAGAAAAGGGAAATGGAAAGTCCTATTTCCGCTATGAATTCCCTGGTTTTCCGGAACAATGTGAGGGATCTGATCAAAGGCTGTCGAACAGACGCTGATGTCGGGTTAATCCTCTATGTCTGTGGGTTAATTTGATTGATTAATTGATTGTAAATAGAAGCGCTTCATGTAATAGGCGTGCACCAATGGCTAAACCTCACCATTTCCTTATTTCCACTCTTCCCCTCAGTAGTCCACTAATTAGCAGTTTGTCTAAAGCACAAGTTGGCATTCAAGCTATAGTATTTAAACTGAACAGTGAAGTGCTTAGAAAAGTATGCTTTCTCTCAGACTCGAGTATCGTGCCAATGACACCACTCGCAGAATACAATCCACCTCCCCCCCCAAAAAAAAAGCCCTTTAGAACACCTCAATCGTATGTTACAGAATTTGTGGCGATCAGTCTTGTCGATATTCGCTAGCGCCAGAGAGCTCTGTGTGGGCCGGTTTGCCAATTCGCCTCTGTGAAAGAAGATACCACTTAGTAAAAATTAGCACAACTGGGTTCTTCTCTCTTGTCACAACAACCCGTGCACTTTCTCATCACAGTTTCTCGAAACAGGTGTGAGTGGAAACTACAACACGCGTCCCGTTCAAAAATAGCAACAAAACGTGCACGCGCCACCTACGTGGAAGGATCCGTCCACATCATTTGCGATAATGATGCTTATTAGAGGGTGCACCATGCAGGGGCATATTTCGGGGAAAAATCCCTAATTTACCTTCTAACTAGACGCCGTAACATTACCGAGATTCCTCGATCGCTATTTTTGTTCCACTGAGAAATGCCGAGCGCATGCAAAACAGCTTGAGTTTCACAAAATAAAAAAGAAAGGCAAAGAAAAAAAAGCCGAAAACGATAAGCCTAATAGGCAATTAACTCCGCTCGGAATGCCCCGCTCACGGAGAGCAACTAAACGTAATTTCTGCAGCCTGGGCTTAACCGATCATTAAAATGGGTGCACAATGCCTATTTTTACCATAGCCGAATTCAGACTGATGCTCGTGGCTAACTCGAATTTTTCAGCATAATTTGTATTATTTGCAAGCAAGGCGAAGCATGGCTACGATGAAATTAGTGGTAGAAAAAAAAGCTCAGTTGTTCAGATTTGGATCTTAAGGCAGAGATCAGTTGCTATTCTTTATCTTAGAACATAATATGTTGTGGCGTTGTATACAATTGAACTCAACTCGGCAACAGCTGTCAACAAAGAAAATACGATGTGATAGGAAGAAAACCTGAATTTCTACAATGTAATACCTAACTTTAAGCTATCTTTAATTTATCGATTCGTTTGAGCTCGGAGTTCTAAAAGTGTACGGAAATGGCAATTTTTGGCACCTTTGTGGTTACCACCTAAGATTCCCTAACAGCAAATTAATATTTTCACAACAATTTTGATACATTTTAGATACAAACCTTACTTAGAATCTCTGGTATTAATATCAGTGACTTTCGTCCATTGTAATAATAATAATAAAATAAATAATAATAATAAATTGAGTTTATTTAAAAAACGGTAAACGGATAGTGATGGTTGATTATAATTCTTAATACACAGCTTAAAATAAAACCAGTTCATAGTCAGCATCACAAGCACCTACATGTATATGCATTCAATTCGTTCAGACAAAAAGAGACAACTATGATCTACATGTAGTCTGCAAGGTCAATTTCATTTAAACGACTAATAAAATCAGAATAGGTGCTGGAAACGATGATTGTTAATGGAAGAGAGTTCCAAACCTCGCTAGAAAATTCCAAAATGGGCTTTGCAAAAGAGACAAATGTCTTCCACGGGGTGTGCATACATATAATGCCATACATGTATAACACCTCTGCAGAACAAATGTTACCGTTAATTTAGAATTGCATCGTATCCAGAAGATTTCCTAGACATCCCCAGGCACTGCATCTAAATTACATCACCGTCTGCATTATGTGTTTTCGTAAAATTGAGTACTTTTGCACTAAACGTTGGCTCATGAGATTTGCACATTTCAACAATTTCGGCCAACGGTTATATTTACCGCAGAAATAATTGCGATTTTTATCAAAGCTGCCGAACAATATTCTACCGATATTTAGTTTCCATAGGTTTTTCCTTGACATACTGTAGCATCCACCCAATTTCCCCACATTCCTAGAACGTCAAGTTGAACGCAAATGCCCCTCTACAGTTGAAGCGAGTCTCATTATAAGTAAGAGTTTGCAACGAAACGAATTTCAGTCGCTTCTAATTGCCACACGATATGACGCTGTTGTGACACCCCGTGACAAAATGCTTGGCAAGACTCCCATCTCGGCGAGGAATTTGCTCGCCATCTTTGTAAACAATGTTGCACAGTCACGTTGCATGCCAGACCGCTTAATTGGCGATGACAACTATGGTCTATCAAGGGCAAACCATAAATAGACCCTTTCGCAACAGCAATCAAAATCGAGTAATTTTCCCAATGTTCTCGAACATTTATCCGCTTCCCTGAAGAAAATATTCTAAAATTTGATCTGATACTCCACTTTGACAGTTGACAAAAATACCCCATGCTTACTGGTTATTGCAAAGCACTTTGTTATCGGGTTATTTAAAAGACATTTACATATATACTAAATATATACACATGTACAGTATATCCATATACTGAAGTGTAAATCAGTGGGTAAACCCATTTTTGGTATTCAATTTGACAGCTCCATTAATAAGTGCATAAAACTTACTTCATATTAAGTTAAATGTTACCTTTATTCATGCTTAGTCAGCGTCATACTTGTTTAAACTTCGATTAGCAAGTTTTAGACTACGACTGTGTTTTACCATGGATAGATTGTACATGTAGATTCAACTTAAACACTTGTATGAATAGACCCGATAACTTTGAGAGCTCAAATGCCTTTTCATTTAATCGCTAATAACGCTAAATAAAGTTTCGTGCAACGGTAGACGCGACCATTAGTCCATTAACATCGTGCACTCACAAATTAGCAACGGCGCTCTGTATCGATTAAGTCCTTGGCGTCATTACCGTCGACCAGAATGACTACGGCATGGCGTGGGATCCGAACCTAGCCCCCACCTCTTTCCCTCGAAAACATTACAGGAGCTTCAAATGCGCTGGTCTAATGCTGAATTCTGATCTACTTGCGATAGAAATAAACACTCAGACGCTAAAACGAGAAATATATGGGATCTTGATTACCGCCAAACAAAAAAGAACATGAAAAGAAATTTCTTATTCACAGAATATAGGAAATGAAGCCTCACGAATTCATAATGGCACTGACGGAAGCAAAAAAAAAACATCCTAAATAATCGGTTGGCGCTTCATTATAAAATAATGAACTTTCGATCTCGTTCCAATGACAATAAACCTGGTTCAATTAATAATGGAAGAAACGGCAAATTGAAGCATCCAATGAATGAATGAAACCCTTCTCTCGCCCATGACTATACCGCACATTTACTCTTGAATCGATAAACACGCAGCCCCGACATTGTCTTCCGTGAACATATAACGAATGGGAATTTAAAAAAACTACCAAACTTCGTGGTGTCAAATGCAAAGTTATGCATTGTCAATGACAATTAATTAAATATATTGTATGCAATGAGTTCGCGTCTTTCCAAATAATTTTCCCCTATAAGCTATGTCTAAGACACGTTTAAGAAATTCTTTTTATGCAGTTACTGTATGTTAATATCTTAAAAATATGTACATTGTCGATATAGTCTGTAATAAATTTAAACTTGCAAAACGTTTGTTTTTCAATGCCACCATAGAAAAAAGCACATATCTTAGCTTCAAATACTTACTATAGTTGAAATTTTTTATCGTGCAGAATTGGTTGTAAACTACAGTTGAGTTGTTTTTTATAATGTCAAAATGACTCTTTTATTTATTAAAAAAATTAATAAACCCAAAAAACGCCGGTCGGTGGGCACACGACGTTTTTTTAGTTTATTTTTTTAGAATAAAAGGTTAATTTGCAAAGTATAAAAATAGTTCAGACCCTGATATACAGTCAATTCTACACTCTAAAAATTAAATTTAGCATTAATGAGAAGTATTTGGAGCAAAAATATTTTTGTGCATGGTGGGCATCCTTTTGGAACGAACTTAACAGTTTATTGCCATGTTTTTCTGCTGTTTTTTCTAAAGGTATACACCATGGTCAGATCAACCCACTATCACGAATGGCCTCGAAAAATTCAAAGTTCTTCATGTAAACCAACAAAATTGAGCTAAATAAGGTGCTCCGAAGAGCGAAGGACAGTCTCAACGTCCATTCCATTTTTAAACTGCGCGCTATGGACATGCATGCAGCACATCAATTTCCTCCTTCCGGTCTGCACTGGCATCGTGCCTTTGGCCTCCTCGCAAACAGCCATGGTAGACAGTCTGGAAACGCAGCGAGCATATTAGTTGGCTAGACTAATTTCCCTGCGAGAAAAGCCCAGCTGACGTGTTGCATTTTTTTTCGACCGAAAATTGCCTTCCCGGTTCGTTATACGGACGCCATTATTTGGTGCGCTTTAATATATAGGTGACACATCCAGCCTCGGTCTTAATATCGTCTGTGGCATTAGTTCGCACTTCATTACTTCAGGGTGGCAGAAGCGCTAGAGGCGGCATCTCTGCAAAGAGCCTGCACAGACACAGCCTGGGCTCAGGCATTAAGTCATGAAGAGTCCGCACAAAAAAAAAACGACCGACCCATGCACACATTCCCATCGCTGAAAAATATGGCACACGTGCGTCTTGGACAACCACCCTGTTAGCGTTGCAAGAACGGAATTCCGCCGGCGTCCGTCATCCAGACGCACGCACGTCGCCAATTTCTGCCATAAATCTGCCGAGAATTATGCGGACCAAGTTGGCCAGCCGTCGATGACGTCCGAATGAAGGACATGGTCAAAGGTTTTTCAGCAATATCTCAATTTAATTCAACTTGAAAAACGTGAATTCTACGCGCCTTTACAAAATTGCTTATCCTGTAAATTGCATTTAATAAATGTTACACTAAGTTGCCGATGTTTCTTATTTCTTAAATTAAATTGGATTTGAACATTTTTTAACAGCTGAGCATCAGACGATGAAAATGTGTATCTTCAAGTGAATAAACACATCGCTCTTTTACTCGTTTCGTAGCATATTTCCGGCATTTCCCAATGATGTCGAATGATTTTGTTGAAGTCATATACATTAATAAACCTTATGCTAAAATCGTTAGTGCTCTTTTGAAGGCACCCTGAACAACCCTGGAGGAAAGATCAGCATAATCAGTACAATTGATATCAATTCAGATATACTGATCATATGCTGATATTAGTAAAAAAAGTAGTAATATCACTAACCATACTGATATTAGTAGTCCCAAAACCGGTATATATAGTATAGTTTCATACTGGTATCAGTAGAAAATCACATACTGATCTTTTCTCCTGGGCAGGCTGCCCCTGCAGAGGTTTACGGTATAACACCAGGATCATGGGTTTCATAGATGCCCGAAATACTTCCTAGTATAGATGCCGGTGCTGATTAGCAACCAAAATTTGGGAAAAACAAGTTCATCTAGTTATTGCTTAAACTGCGGCAATAAATATCGTTGATCATCAAAGCCTTAATTCTGCGGTCATCTCAAAGTATTCCGACGAGTTTTATAGGCGGTCTGACGAATTTCAACTTTGCAGCACAATTTATCGGTGCAGAAACCAGGCATATAAACGTATTTGGGTACCCCACCAAAGGGAAATATTTCATCCTAGTTGGGCTCTCTGATGAAATTCCCAAAGTGATTTGCTATACGCAGTTAACTTTGAAAAACATCGAGCTATGCAAACTTGGTCCAACTCGATGCGGACTGCGCTACAGATGACTAAATAAAATTTTCAACAGTTCAAATAAGCCTGATGCCTATTTTCAACAAGAGTTTGACAAAAAAATATATCCCTTTTGGGAAAAATAGTTTTCCTTACTCGGTATTTTTACATTTTACGTGTAAAAGAAAACCGTCTTCATCAGAACAGTTGACAGTTAAGTCACTAAAAACCATTAATTTCCAAGACTAATAATGCATATTGGTCACTAACCATTTCTTTATTGATTGATATTATAAATACACCGTACACACCGTTGTAAAAAAGCACGTGGTTGACTTCTGCAAAACACTGCTTCACACTGCTTCTGTAAAATATAGTTGCACATTGGTCACAAAAATTACCACACTAAGAAGAAATTATTTTTCGTTGTTCCAATCACCTTTCGCCACATAAAGGAGAAAAAATAGATACTCGATAAATAAAATTGCTCAGTGTATACACGAAATTGATACTGTGCTATTGGTGCTATAAAATGGATTACGCTACAGAGTCAGCAAGGTTTTCATAACAGCTAGGCTTAACTGTTTGTTGTCGTTTTAATCTTTATTCAAAATATATGAGAATTTATTTTAAATTGTACAAAATTTGGTCCAGCGTTTAGTTGGGCCAAATTGCTATCAAGTAATCGTTGTTATTTGATGTAATAGCCCAATTAAAGTTTCCAGCATCGACAATAAATTGAGCCTAGGCCTATATC
>JAQIXS010004576.1:0-14748 GCA_034700785.1 Rossiulus vilnensis
GGCGGGTAATTTTACCCAGTCGTCTGCTCTCTTTTGGGCAGACGCTTTTTATCTTTACATGCAAAAATAGCGCTTAATAAAAAGCGTCAGACAGAAACGTTAAAGCACTAAATATTTCTGATATTCCAACAATTATTTTATAACAAATGAAATGAACGAAATTCGCCACTCCCACACAATAAACAGCACTAGTTTCGATATTTTCGCTTAAGAAATGGTAAACAAAACTAACGAGGTTTAATCGAATCTCGTTACCTTCCAGAAACAAAATTTTCTCAACGTATTTCTGCTGTTTTCGATGATGAAAATCAATTTTTCCGGCGCATTATTGTTAATTGGGAGTCAAAGCAATTATTATGTCAAACGTCTTTTTCAACGTGTCCGAATAAAATAAAAAAATCCAAAAAAAAAGCAAGCCGCCAACAACGTGGCAAGTTCATGTCGGGTTAAACTACGTCCGAATCGATTTGGACGATTTGATGTGAAAGGATTCGGAGGGAAGGTGAAGAAGAAGAAGACCTGGAGGAAGATGAGGAGGAGAAGGACGAATGGGTCAATAAGTGCGCGTAGAGCGAGCGTCTGTCTTATTGGACATCTTAAGAAAGACGAAAACGATGAGGGCGACGATGATGATCGTCCTAGTCGTCGTCTTGCCAAAACGCAATCTAAGAGGAGATGATTGATGAAACGCTTCGGGTAGAACGGACACACCATCCATCTTTTTACTCTATACTTTATATACTCATACGTACACGTATACATACTCGTATACGCGTACTTTTGCCTTTTCAAATGTCGATGCTCTTTTCCTCGTGTCGCCCATTTGTCATAATTTCTGGAGACGATCCATACTCTGGGATGTCAGGGGAAGACAATGGAAAAACCGTGGCACGAACGAGATGATCGAGGAGAGACCGACCAACCAACGAAAGAGAAACATTTATATAGCACGGAGCATGCTATAATGGCCATTATTTGAAAATTAAAGGGTTAAGACCACCGATGACTAGTGTACAACTCGACCTCGACGTACGTTGAGGGCATTTATCAAACCCTCCTTCTGCAAACGGTCGATGAGATCGTGTCAAATTCGTTTCCACGATACAGTCGCAATTCATTTTTTTTTGACAACGGCTAACAATTATCCGCTTAGAAATACTAACTTTCCCGTCTAGTCTTCGACAGTGTCACGTAAAATGTCAATAAAAATTGGCTGACACTCACGAAAACAATCGACGAATTTCGTGACCAGTCTAAGGTGCATTTCGTCTAAGTCAATCAAAGCCAAAAATGATATTTTACCACCAGCTATTGACATAGGTCAAACGCCATGACATGGCATTAGCTGGTGTCCATATCTAGCCCAGCTGAGATGCAAATAAAATAATATAAACATATACAGTGTATTTGTCATTGGATTTGTTGCTAATCAATGTTAGACCGACGATTTGTTGTCAATAAAATATTTGATTATTGCAAAATCAGCTTTATTTGCCACGAATAATTTTTTTTAAAAGTATTTAAATACATGTAGGTGCATTTAGAAATGAATCGATGTTTCCACTCCGCGTTTGCAATTGGCCGTTAACGTTCCTTCCCCTGATGATCGGCAATCACTGATTACTTCCGTGCTAGAAAGCGAGCCCACACACAGGAGAGTAATTTTTTTTAAAAATAGATATCTTAAAAGTAATCAGAATGTAATTAAACACGACTCGTTCATATGCTATACGATCACCACGTGCCCAAAGTCTCATTAAGGAGGCTTAATTCAAATACATGTATAGCCTTGTCGTGAATTTATTTATTATTAGTAGGGAATTCAGTCAAAAAAAAAAGTTCGATATGTCATTACAAGACCTTATTGCACGTCTAATGTATCTGGTAGCCAGTGACCAACCGGATGTAATTCCTCCGCATTGTTACGCCCCTTTTATGACGTCCCAGGACGCAGATCCGAAGCAGTCCAATCGATAAGTATCCGGGCCCCTTTACATTGTGTGATGAAAACAAACCTAGCTCATCTAGCAACACTCGCTCAATTCTCACAAAACAGAAAAGCTTAAGCCATTAAACGCAGGACGTTTACGTGTACATGGAAAGGTAGGGGAAGCGGGCGATTAAAAACTAATGACCAATTAAGCGATCACGATATCTTAAACTGCAGGCAATAGATCGGTGATAAGCTGGCATTCACGGGCAAGTTGAACTGCGGACGAGAATTATTAACTACCAAATTTCAATCGGTCTTCAGATGAAAAAAAACTCTAGTAAAGTAATAAACAATTATTTATCGGGTGGAAAGAAAAGGAAGTCGAGTAAACACTACTTACCAATGATGCGCGTGATAAAAAAAGCCAATGAATAAACACGTAGTTGTTATGCAGGCTACGTTATTAAATATACATGTATACACTAAATGTCAAGATTATTTAAAGGAATTGCCATCGTGAAAAATTCTTCAAATGTATAACCTACCAGCGAGAAATGTGATCCCTTCGCCACTCCTAAAAGTGGGGGTTAATTAGGCTACTAAATATTCCCCAATATCAAATGTCAACCAGATTTCTCCCCCCCCCCCTTTAAGAGTGTAAATTGTGAAATCAGTGAATTATCTCGAGTAAATGTACGATAAAATTCGTCTAATGTTACGTATCGAAAAATGCTGTGCATTTTTGGTATTTTATTTCTACAAATGACACGATATTTACTTTCGATAGTTGGTAACGGCGTGAACTGATGAAATTCACAACGGTCAGATGACTACCCATTCGGTATAAAATATTAGACCAAATCATTATTTAGGAGCGTGCATAAATTACGTAACCAATAGCCCAACCCCTACTCCTAAATATTACGCGAACATTTTAAAATTTACCCCGCCTTCCCCCCCGCCCTCATCATTTAAAAATATTAATTTAACATGTTCAAAGAATTATCTTTCCACATTAACCACAGCCATTTCGATAACTTTAATCATGAAAGTCATGATTATTTCAAGAAAATAGCTCATTCTAAAATTTTAAAATAAAAATAAACGTCGTAAATGAGTGCTGTCCTGCATTCCACATACTCTCGCGATGGGGATGTTAAGTTTACCAGAAAACTAACCCCCTTCTCCCTTGTTACCACATGTAACCACACATCAAACTCCCTCCTTCCCTCCCCCTACCTGACCCCCTTTTAGTCAAAATGTAATCTCAATTGTAGGCTAAGCTCAAAAGAGCCTCTTTTAAAAAAAAAAAAAAAATTGATAGGACCAAATGTTGGTACATTATAGGTACCCCAGATATGGACACTATTCGTGCTGGTTAAATACGGTAGTTTTGTCACGTGAAGTACGTGAAGAAGCGGAAGGAGTGTTGGCTCTATACGCGATATAGACACCTTATACCTTTTATAAAACCATGTACATGTATGTACATTGTTCGTTCGTTGATAGTTGAATATCGCGTAAAAGAGGAAAAGGTCACCCCCGCGTACACGCATCTAACAATTACAAACTGCATCCGTCCGTTAATGGTGACGAAAATAAGCCCCACTTTGCAACCGTTAGCTGTGGGGAGCGCCGTTAGTGGCGCTCCACGCGGATTAACGCGTTTCGTCGTTTCGAGGGTTGCGTGCCAATAATTGGCCGAAAATGACGACGGAAGGAAAAAGGACATTGCGGCAAGAATGCCTACAGGATAATAAAGCCCAGTAAATTAAGGAAAAGGGGAAGGCGAGGGAGGAGGGGGAGAAGGAATTGGAGAGAGACTGAGAGAGAAAAGTTGGTTTATGTACTAACAAAAAACCGATAGAAAAAGCCATTCCAAGAGAAAGAAAAAAAAGACAATTATTATTATTATTATACGGAGAGAGTGAGAGAGAGAGAGAGAGAGAAATCCATATATCCCGTAAAGAGGAGAAAGAGGATGCGCTACTACTAGAAACCCCAGCTACGAAGACTTCATTTGGTGGCTCCTACGTGTATTTATGGTAAAAGCGAAAGAAATAAACAATGGGGAAGAGCGTACACATGTTATGAGCAGCGAGGACGAAACAATTCAAAAGAGACTTCGTTCCATCCGCCTTTCGGAAAACTCATTGGCGTACATTTCAATTTCCACGCAGAAAAGAGAAAGTGGAAAAATACGCCGCCAACATTGTATTAGACGGAGAGAAGAGTATTATAATTGAACGTCGTACAAGAGAGCACACAATGTACGCTGTTTTTAAACGGATACACTCCTACGGTGCTGCCGTCTATTAACGACGCCAGCGCATTCGTAAATTGTAATTACTGTACAATGTACAATGTTGATAACTCCCTCTCTTCGCAGAGGCATTTTAATACGCATTATATTCGTATTTCAATTACTCTTTCGATACATTTTCCAGATTACTTTCATTGCCTTCCATCTTCTACCCCCCCCCCCTCCACCCCCCTCCACACACACACGAATTGCGAGGATCCTTTATGACTTCCGGTAATAAACGTATTTCATTTCCATAAAACTGTTACATACAGTTGGTTTCCGGAAGCGTTTCACTTTTTTTGTGTGTGTTAACTCTCATAAAAGACTCGAGTGGAATATCCCTCTCATAATTACACCGTAAAAGAATGCGTTTTGTTTCAGTTAACTTCTAAGAATCTCCTAATAGTCATCGACATTTTACTTCACGGATTGCGAAACAAGGTGTCATTCAGGTGGCAGCACCATACACTTCAAGTAAGAAGTAAAAATAAAATGTGCATGTGCGCATGCGCCGTACAAATGATTTAAAAAATAAAAATAAAAAACGAGTATACGATGTTATGAGAGAGAATGAGAAAGAGAGCTTACCTGTTTTATTGTGGAATGTGGTTAAGTTGGCAGTCCTGGGTGGTTGATGCCCTTTGATTTTATTGGAATTTAAGGTGCTGCCCCTCAATTGTTTCTCGTGCTCCTCGATGTATTCGTAGGGATTGCCTTCAAACTCGTTGTCCGAACATTGCGTGGGGTAATTACCCCCCGCGGACTGATCCCCTTTGAATTGCAAGGGCGGGGTGGTGGTGGTGAAAGGGGCGGCGGCGGCCGGGGGACGAACCGAGCGAGACACGCGCTCCTTACCGTCCATAACCGGTCCTACATTCAAACACCTACAAAAATACATAACAAAAAAAAAAAAAAAACATTAGTATACACACAATGGGTACGCACGTGGACGTGCTGACCACCAGCACCTTAAAAAGACAAATGACGCATTTTAAAAGTGCGTCGATGCGTAACGATAACGATGGAAATAATCATAAATAATATCGCTTTTTTTTTAAAGCGTCTGGAGTTTTTAGGAAATGTTTTCTCTTCTGGCTCTGAACTACCGTATTTGCTCGCGTATAAGCCGCATTCCCCCCCCCCACCCCACCCCCACAAAATTGTAAGATCTAAAGAAAAGGTGCGGCTTATACGCGCACGTTTCAAAAAATGTCGATTAGTGGTAGGCTATCTCCTTTCTATTAAGATGTACCCCAAATGTAAACGAATAAAGGACTTCATCGCAGGGGATAATGGTAGTTTCACATGGTTTTAAAGGCAATTTTAATCTGCTTTGAAAAACGTAAATTGACTCAATAATAAACTAATTAAAAAGTTACTGTCATGAATAATTTAAATTTTCTTAAAACAATCGTGCAATTTTGAGATGCGACTTATACGCGAGCAAATACGATAACATGAATGCATCCCATAGGCCCCATATACATGTACTTCAATTCGTGTCTATTGGTAGGGGCTACGTGTACACGTATACTCTCGATACAACCGAAACAGATCACCAAATTAATCTCATCTGACTTTCATCTCCCAGTTAATGGCTTTCAGAATTGGAGGCGATCACGTGACTTCCAGCAGAGTCAGCATCTCGGTTTCCCCTAACAGTTAGGGGGTCTCCAAATGGAGTGCGCGATCACAATTGGTATTTACTAACTCCGAAAAATTAATTATTTTGTGGAAACTGCGGATAAAAGTGGGGAAACGATTCGTTCCAGATAACGAGACTATATAGTCAAGCGATGACTTCATAATTTGCAACAAATATCTATCACCCCACCCCCCTTCACAGAAATGGGCACAAATATTCCATTAATTTTGACCTTTACATGTTATTTAACTTTCAATGGGTGATGGAATTTATCCATAAAACGTTTCCAGGTCATTTCCTCACCGTTAGTAATATTTCCATAAAAACATACGTGGTAAATACACATTATCATTACCATTTATGAAAATCATTCCGTGAAAAATGGCCACATATACTAAAGATTCCCTGAAGCATCGATGCAGACAACTCACACATATGGTTTTAAAAAATTAGCAGTCAATGACAGGTTAAAAATAAAATGTCTCCACACCTTCCTGAAGTTAGTAAATATATAACCCTGTGGATCCGTCACTCTTCTAGGAGTGCATGCTACGTACATACACGCATAATGTTTGTCTAATCAGTAAAATGTGGTTTGGAGTCACCTGTCCTACACAACAGACGGCGCTGCATGTAGGGCACCCATTCCAAAATAGGGCTGGGGGGAAATGTTTCGTTTAATTTGGAATAATTTTTGGCGGCTTTAATACAAGTATTTGTATTATTGATCACGCGTCAATACAAAAAAGGTCTCATCAAAAGTTCATCAAATAACTGAAGGGGTTATTCAGTACGGTTATCACGTGGCACGGGCCCATTAGGTATCAAATAGGATCATTTTTGACTTGATACAACATTTAATGGAAAATAAGAAGATGGCACGAATCGTATTTTCATCAGTAATGGAGAAGCTTCGTTTTTTTTCAAATGACAGATTAGCAACTATAACGAAGCGGTATTTTTAAATCTCCCTTCTTCTCACAAATCGAACGATGACAGGTAACAGTCTGACATTTTGAAAATGTTTGTACTATCAATAGGTTTTTGGTTCAAAATGACACGTAGCAAGCACGACAAGTTGTGGAAATGAGACATTCACATCTCAAGGGGTATGTATGGTTCCCCCTAAAGGACTTTTGAGTCATACATGTACATACACAGCAAAAAGGCTGCATGCTTTGGTTTTAAAGTGAAATGTTTGAATCGCATTCTGCGTATACTTTTTTCGGTGTAGTATGCTCTACATGAGTAATCTTTGCTTTTTTGATAAGTTGATCGGTGGAATTTGTGCTAATTAGAACAATACCTAACAAAGTATTACGTACTGACTGTATTTGATTCGCAATGAGTGTGAAAGTGTGCAATAAGTCTTTGGCGCGATCACCTTGAAAATGTGAATAGCAAACAACATTTTGTTCGAGTATATGAGCAACCGAATGAAGCTAATTGTTCGCATCGAGGTTTGTCACTCTCACATAATTTGTACGATAGAGACGAAGTGGAACGTCAGTTGGCTTAAAAGCTAATTAAGAGTGATTATCTTCCAGCTGATTTAATAGACGATAAAAACAACCGAGGCTCTAAATATGTTTGATTTTATTTTATTGTGCAGTAGAGCGAACATTCGATATCAAACTGGCGATTACCAATTCGGCAACCTGGAAATTTTGGTGCATACCGAATATATTCAGTAGGACGAACCTTTATTTTCATTTTAAATACACTACAATCCGCTCGTATGCGTAGCTATAATTTTATTTATACAATGTATAACCGAACGCAACTTGAAATTTAACCAAAAACTTACTGTACACGATTTCTAAATACCAAAAATGAATTTTATAAACATAAACAACCGGATTTTGAGAAGTGAAAAATACGGAGAAAGCGGTAACCATAGCGATCCATTAATAAAGAGCAGAGCACCATCATTTTATGCAAACATGAGAAGCGTACAGAAAAAAAAAATTATAAAAATTCCATCCAGAACGCATCATTTGCATGAATAAAAGCGAAAAGGATTCGCGAAGAGATTTGTTGCGATGCAAATAATAAAAACGGAGAACTTTAAAGTTATTAACTGATTTACTGAACGTTGCTGTTGTTGTTGTTGGTGTTTCTCTATTTTTTTTTTTAAACCCTCGCATAATTGCAATTGGAAAGGGGGGGGGATGTCGATCGCCATTTTTGATTTGGATTTTCGTTTTGACATCCTGGCTTTTCTCACGACGCTTCGGGCAAATCGAGTGTTTGATGCGCCGATCGTCCCTAACTTACCCGCATTTGCATGTACATGTGTACGCAATACAATACGATAGATAATAGGACGTTTCGAGGATTTCCATTAACGAATATCTTATTTTTTATATATATTTTTTTATTCTCGTTGCCATCGCGGCGATTCAATCACTCGACTTTTTGATTGTTTCGCGCGGGAAATTGCACCGCGAAATTGGGATCGAAGAAGCAATGAGATGAAAAGAAAAAGAAAAAAAAATTTAAAAAAAAATGGGAAAAAACCGCTACTGGCAAAATAGTAAATAATATTAAAGGCGCCTTCTGAATCTGTCTTTTCTGATCAACAACACTTCATTGAGAGCGAAGAAACTGGTCCACCTTAAGGTTTAAACAAATATGTATTTTTGTTCACCACGCGAGTAAATATTCAATTTAAAATACGAATAGCTCGTTTTGTAATGGATTTATTGCTCTTTTAAAAAAATTCGTCCAATTTGACTACAATTCCTAATGGACGTGACTTGGCGGGTAAACATCAGGTGACATTCGCACAATTTTGTTTTGCATAGACTACGACATTCCGATGTTTCTGAGATTGCAGGAATTCCTTCCAACTGCACGATACATTTTCTGTAGGCCTACAATCGGTGTGAATTTTATAGCCGTGCATTTTCAGGCTATTTTCCTACGCAATTAAAGAGGAATTTCAATCAATTCCGGTGCATTTGAAAGTGCTTCACAAACCGTTCACAAAACGAGCTATTCCGATTTTAAGTTGGATCGCTACAATGTACTTTCTGAAACAAAATGAAATTTATTTTTGTAATTCATGCACCTTTACGTGTACATGTACGGTGTAATAGGTGGGCCAGTTTCTTCGCTCGAAATGTTATTTGTGATCGCATTTTTAGCGGCAATGTAAGGGCTTTTTGGATAGGCAATCTCCTTGTACAAGGTCACCCTTAAAGTCATCTTTTTTTAATGTCATAAGTTCAGAAATGATTAATTTTGCAACCTGAATAATATAGCCCAATGAATTATTTAACGGATTCGACAGCGTAAAACGTACGAGCACATGTACATACACGTATACACCTTAAAATATATATACACTGTACATATGACAGCGTCTCGTATTTACTTTTAATATCACAAAATGCGCATTATAATATTAACTACATGTTTTATTTTTAATCATCGCCATTCGCAGCTTTTCAGCACATCTACTACATGTATGGCATTGAACAGCAGCCGCACTAATTGTACTTACTGTCATTTACGACGGCGATTAAGGAGGTGCGTGAGAAATAGCAGCATGCTCTTAAAACTGTAAACACCTACATTATTACATTATTACATTATTTTCTATTTTGTGTCAGGAACGTCAAATAAGCGACTATCATACATTCGTAGAATTACAACATGTAAACGTCTACTAAAGTTTTGTAAGGTACGGCGTACGTCAGTAAAGATCGACCTGCATATAAATATCCAATCAGGTCAAGACACGAAACCCCCTTCGTTCACCAATCTACGAATAATCAATGTCGAAAGTAAAAGAAAGAAAGAAAAAAAAACACCTGATGAGAGTCGCTCAGTATGTCGTATGTCGATGAGAGTAAGCTCACTAAGGACAATGTCTGCACGTACAGCGCGGCGCAATATGCACGAATATGTCGTACACTAATACTATACTATGTACAGAAGCTGACTTGATTTGAATCCAGGCTGACTGATGGATATGCCTCGGTTGGTTGGTGGGTTCAAATGGGGGGGGGGAAATCAATAACAGCCCTCTACATGTATATATATATACATCTGGTGTATAGAGCCATAGAATAGAATTGAGGACGGGAGAAAATTAGGTTGACGTAAAAGATTTTTAAGGAAACTAAAAATGGACGACGGAAAGGCTTCGTCCAAACGCAACTCTGGATCGAGTGAAGATGAAAGAAACCAAGAAGAGGGGGGGGGGGATGGCGGTTGGGGTTGGGGTTTAGGGAGGTCAAACATTCGTCAAAAGCTTGTCAAATCATCAGACGCGTGCGTGAAGTTTGTTCTTTGTTGATGGGGAAATTGGCGGTGATAAACACTGGTAGGCCTAACGGGACAACGCGTCGTGAAGGATGCCAATCCATAACGTATTAAGTGGCAGAGAAATCACATTTTAGGAGACGGGAAAATCTTAATCGCTTCGTTAGAAATGTACGCACTATATTATAGCACTAAAATTCAGACGTTAAATTAATTGAACACCCCATTAACGTTTGATTACGAAAACAGAAACTAGTATCTACTAAGCGCAACAATTTTTTACCCCTCCAATTTTTTTTCTAAAATGTTAAGTGCCACGGAATTGTGCGAGCAAATTGTTATACATGCATGTACCAAATGTGTGGCACCCGAAATCAACGTTCAAAACACTCCCTTCTCTCGTAACAATTAGGACAACAATGAATGCATCGACGTTCTTCATTCCTTCATTTTGACGTCATGGTTTTAAAAACTCGCTTTGGAGACATTATTTTTTTGGGGTCGTTGTTTTTCGGACTTAATTGGGACCAGAATTGAAAAACAAAATTATTCATGTCCACCTTACCATCGGGGCAGGATGGGGTTAGTCGAACATTGGTGCGTTTGGTCGAAATTCCAACAAGTTTTGGTGGTTTCTATGGTCATTTTAATATTTTTTGTCGAGGAAGGGCTGACAATTTCACCCCCAAAACATACCCCTGGCGCACAGTCCTGCTTTGCTTACGTGCTATTATTTATCATTTTCCCCCGGATATCTGCAGTGTTTAGCGTTGAATTAATTTTCAAGGTATTGACAACTAAAAAACGGATTTTCCACATATGCATTTACGTCGTCGTTACGGGGTGGCGCAGTCAATGTTCACTTCACTTCACAGGGCCTAGGGGGTGTCCTCAATTGGTTCCTCAAAACTCTAGCAGGTGGGGAATGGTTCATACATGTACAGTACGATGAATCGAACGGGGAATGAAAGTGTAGTTTGGGGACGGTCATGACAGTAATGATTGTGACGTTAACCCGTGATACATGCATACGGATGAAAAGCGTTAAGAGAAAAAAAAATACTAACCGAGATACACCCTTAATTGGTTTCGAGAATCATAAAAATCGAACCTACAGTTATATATCGGTTGATAGCCACATGGATTATACTGTTACGTGCAAAGGCATCGTATTTTGACCCACTGTCGATTGTAATCCAATATCGAACCGATTCACTCCGCACTGACTGATTAATTGATTCCGAAGGTCGTTCGATGGACGCGTGAATGCACTTTTTTTAACTTTTATTGAAAATAATCTTCAATTCATTTTATAGCAAGGCACCCAAAGTAGAGTTCGTTGACCTTGAATCGACCTTTGACCTAGCACTTTCCACTTTGTATTAAATGTACATCGATGGTAGAAATGTTGCGCATTAAAGCGCCGATGCAATTTCAATGCGTCCATTAAACGCATCGTGTGCATGCGGTGCAGAAATCAAATTGTTGCTTTTTACATGGCGGATGTACAAATAATGCAATTTGCAAACGCGTATCGACGTTGTCATGGCGACGCCAGGGCCGCCACTTTTACACCGCACTTTCGATTTCACGGACGCGAAATTGCGAATTAAGAGAAAAATACTATTTCTATATACGGGCAATAAATCACTCCGAGAGCAATATACACACTATACTATATTTCATCGTGTATCTATGACGTGTATGCACACTGTACATGTTACATATTACACGTACACGTACATGTATAGGCAACTCGGCTTACGAAAGGAAGAGTGCGAAAATCGTTTCAAATATTACGTACCACTTCAATGTTACGCTGCTCATTTCAACCGAAATAATTACAATAATAATACATGTAATAATAATAGGACACGTGAAGAAAAAAAAAAGCGAAAATAACCTTCATTATTGATCGACTCGTGATCCGAAAAAAAAATCCATTTTGATCATTACGAAATAAAAGCCATCTTAATTTGCGATGACAATCGAAGACCTTTTCTTCGACATTTCAGTCTCAGTGTCAGTTGAACTGTCCGTTAGTTTTGTGTGTAAACAGTGGAAATGATGGGATGAAATGAGACTGAAATGAAGAACCGGAATGACGGTGTTCCCGTCCTTCCAAGTTGTCAGTCTAAGCACGTCTAATTTTTTTGAACTGAACTGACAATGAAACTGAGATTGAAATGACGAAGATAAATGTTCGCGTTAATAGCGCCTTACCGGTTTATTTAAATCAGCAAATTGTTTAACAAAAGCGGCCGCGAGGCGACACCACTGCACAACGTCTTTTGAGAGTGCACAACAAAAAAAAAAGTGTTTTTTTCCCCCTCCTTTGTATTTGGGACGTGGGATGCGATCCAGAGGCAGTCTCTGACAAGTTGAGTACAAAGCTCAAAAATAGCGCTAGTCAAAACAGAAAACAAGTCGTTTAAGTTAACTGTGTCATTGCCATTCTTGAAGGTCGATTCTACTGAAGTTGAAACTGAACTTCTCAATAGGTCAATGTGAAACTGACTTAAGAGTTAAACAGAGTGGGCTAAGCGACCAATATCCACTTCTGCATGATCAATCGATTTGAAAAGATCCAAGTGACACAACTCAAACATTGACAATTTCCGGTTTAAGGTGGTAATTCAAAGAGCGAAAATATCCCATTTATTTCAGAAAAAAACAGCACATGGTGGAACCATATAACTTTTGCACGATTGGTAGATTTGTAACTAATGAAACAATGGTGTTCTATGATAAAAACGATATACTAATTTGTTTCTGCCGTAATACGTGCGATAACGCACCGTGTAACATTACTTGGGGGGTGTGGAGTTGGGATTCGGCACTTTTACGTGTTTATTGAGCTTGGTCCGTGAAGGGGTGTTAAAGGATTTTCCATAGCATCATCCTACGTAACACTCGTAATAACATTTAAATCTAGTTTTTAATGTCAGCTGCGCGCTTCATTTTATTATTATTTCCCCTCGATTATGTTTGGAGTAGGATGCGTTTTATAAAATCCACACCGAATCAGGTGTAGTCAAACTTTTTAGAAAAATGCATTAAAATGCATATTTCTCGTATTTCTCTCTTTTAATGTACACGTACACGATGAAATACGTTTCGACGCCCACGTTATCTCCCCATATTTTTGCAGCGTATTTTTCTAAATACCAGCTTTATAAAAGATTAGCGAGGTAAGATAAGTTTCTTACTTCTATCCTAGATCTAATGTTGCTATGGAAACGAGCATTTTCGACGTCGTAAATACGAGCGTTTTAACATCCTACGTAGCACTCGTGAAAACATTATATACGAGTACTTACAGTACATGTAAAATGTATATACACGTATATATGTATATGGGAAAGGGGAATATCTAAAATATGACCATGAACCGTGTCGTGATTAACGCGTATCGAGGGTTACGACAACGCCAAGTAAGAACCGACAATATAATCCTATCTAATATTTTAAATATGTAGGCCTAGAGCGAGTATAATGCAGTATGGTGACTGCCCCCCTTATACACGTAACAACTGCACATCCACTTTATACGTGGAATGTCACGGACTGGTGTTGCATGCTGGGAGAAAAAAAGGGCGCAACTACATGTACATGTACGTTGGCATTAATGGGAAATTCCAACGGGGCCTTGCGGGTCCACCTTCTTCTTCTATTCACGGACAATTTATTTCAAACACTTTTTAATTTCGATCGAAAATAAGTTTAGGCCACGTAACGGATCGATTTTCGGTCGAAGAGGAGAAACAAAATAGTCGAATAAGTGTGAAAAAAAGAGAAAGAGAAAATCTCCAAAGTCTGAAAAAGAGTTGAAGCATTCCTACATGTATATAGGGTCATCCAGGAATGCGACCTGATGATTAAGGCGAGCAGGACGAAAACAATAAGACATTGAACTTTTATCCTCCCCAACTCCCTTCCCCTTTTTCCCCTAAGAAAAAAAAATAAAGAATGCGAATGTATATTAAAATATTGCATTAAGGGGTCGTCCCATTAAAGGCATTTGATATGCATGTACAGTTTACGTCCGTGTATTACGAACGACAGAAAAGTCACGTAATAAAGGAAAATAAAATATAAAACCAATACCCTAAAGGCCTATTGGCGGGCTCTAAATTAGTTCTCCGACGAATCTCCTCTGTTTTACTTTTTCTCACGTGACCTTTCATATTCGTGAATAACAAATGGACATCTTTAAAATATGACAAATTTCAGCCACTCGGCTACTTTTTAGTCAATTTTAAAAAGAACTACGCGTATTACATTTTTTTGGAGATGAGATGGTTGAGCGAGTTGCGGCAACATTTTACTTCTGTAACAGACAACAACAAAAAAGTCGCAAAAAAAACCGCCCAAATACTTTGGCTATAAATCGTACGGCGCCACACACTCCATGAACAATTTTTCATTTTTGCAATTATTTTGTTTTTGTCCGATGTGAACACGGGGTTCCTTCCCCCCTCCCTCCCCCCCAGGCGGAACGAAGGCGCTGCAGCACTGCATGCATCCGATCTCGATTTTTTTTTTTAGACTGGACGATGACAAACGTAAACTGGTTTAACAGATAATAAATAC
>JAQIXS010004577.1:0-14742 GCA_034700785.1 Rossiulus vilnensis
TTTTTCAAAATTCGTTTTTTCCTTAAAAAATATTTTATTAAAAATGATATTCTAAGTGGTCTTAATCAAAGATAGCGATTTAGAAACAATTTTTAAACAGGTTTCAAGAAAGCTATAATCAATTTATGATTTCTTAAAAATGGTTTCAACAGTTATCAATTTAAGACATTTAAAAATAAGTTGTAAACATTAATCAATCTAAGAATACTTTTTTTTTAAAAAAAAGTAAAACTTTCTTTCAAGAATATTTATAAGAATAAAAATTATTTCAACGAATATTTCAATTGCTTTTAATCAAACTTATCAATTTAATAACATTTAATAATATTTAAAAATACCTTTAAATCACTTATTAGGCTATTCTAAAAACATTTTTTAAAGCAATTTGTCTTCGGTTTAAGAACAACAGCTAATATTTTTTTAAATTTTTTTTATAGGACTCACAAAAATGTATCAATTTAAGAACAAATTATAAATCGGTGTGATATCAATCTAAATATGTTTTAGTTTGTCTATTTTTGAACAGGGTGTTGTATTGTCCAATTTACGGACGTTGTTTATAGAAGGCCAATCAAACTGACCATTTGACATCAAAGACTGACCTCCATGGTGCATGGTTGCCTAAATATTTTGAGAGGATCCATTTGTCCATTTAAGAATTGACCAGCATACAATTCGAGCCCCGCGAAGGCGAACGGATTTCGGCCACTGTCCGGTTGTGGTCATCGGGAGTCGTTTTTTTTTCTGTGAAAGGGATTAAGGGGAGCGTCATTGTTGGCTCCACTTAAGTCAGGTGAAAATGTTAGCAAATTCTGTCCATTCTTGACCCTTGTAAAGGCCTTT
This sequence comes from Rossiulus vilnensis, assembly GCA_034700785.1. Taxonomy (NCBI): domain Eukaryota; kingdom Metazoa; phylum Arthropoda; class Diplopoda; order Julida; family Julidae; genus Rossiulus; species Rossiulus vilnensis. The sequence goes on from JAQIXS010004577.1 coordinate 844, forward strand.
GTCGCTTTTGTGCGATCACAAAAGACGGAAAAGAAGACAATTTACAAGATTTCGAATGCGATTAGGGTTTTCGTTGCGAGAGTAGTGGACAGCGTGACCAGTGGTCAGCGGGGCAGCACTGGGTGCTATCTGCCGAAAACCCAGGCAGGGGGTCAACCGCATTCCTAGATTCCCTCGAAAACAACGCGTTTTAAGGGGTTTGTGTTCCCAAACTGACCTCTGCGTGGGTCCCTTCTGTCGGGCCGGATTTGGTCCGTCGATGACCATTAACGCTTGACCATCACGTGAGCGGACCTCCCAAAAAGCCAGTATTTTTTTGTTTTTGAACAAAAATGAGCCGACGTTTGGGGCATTTCGTGTGACAATTTCAGAAATTTCTCAATATTTTTAGGAATTTTAATGTCCTGAAAATCTCGAATAAATCGGTCAGTTTTTCTCAAAATATATTAAATTTATGACTCATTACCGTATACGGTTTTGCATACAGGCTTTAGATCTTAAAATATTTTATTGTAAATTTTGTATTGTTTCTTCGTACGTTTTCACCAAAAAAATAAAAAATGCAAGTTTTTTTCCCAAGTTACTTAATGCTAGACAATTGTAAATTCTGATAATACTGGAGCTGAAATGTTTGTTTTAAATAACAAATATTTGCATTTAGCAGCATGGTTTTGTGGAACCATCTTTTTGAAAAATCTTTAACAACAACAAAATACAATCCTTGTATATCAAATGTAAACGAATTTTTGGAAAAATAATTTATTACTAGACCTTTTTTTCTCACAAATGTTTACAAAATGATATTATACAAAGTTATATTAAACTGCTCAAATAACCACGAAAATGAACTTTTCAAAAAACACCAGGATTATTCTACAATTAAGAATACATTTTGAAAATAAAATTATAATCAGACCACTACAGAGCGTCCAAAACGTCGCTCACTTGTTCAGGTGAAAAATAAGATCCCCTAAACAGACCTTTAATCAGCCGTTAAGTTTACCCAGAGATCATATTGAGGGGGTTTAGGGACTCATCCTTTTAACACGTCTCTGCTGTTCACACGTGACACACAATTGACACCCTGTCACAAGGGGGCATTAGGGGCCGTTTAGGAAAATGTGGGAAGAAAACAGAAGAGACATTGTGTGAAAAAGAGATAGGAAAGCAGTCATTATCATCCCTGTGTTCCCTAATAGTTTTCCCCTAAATGTCCCCACGCATCCCTTATTTTTCAATAAGGGTCACCCCCTATACACGATCCCCTAGCGAGTCATCAATTGACGGACGATTAATTTGATAAAGCTTCTTCATGAAGCGAAATAATAGCCGGCCGCCATCTTGTTTTGCTACGGCGCTGCTATCGTTCGCTGCGGCTGCGGTTAGGGGGCGCTCGCACGTGCGCGTGTTGACCCCTTAGTTCCCCCTTAGTTGCAATAACGGATACATTGTGCATAAATGGAAACTAATTTATACATGGACGTGTTGCCATGTGCGGATGAATCTGCAGATGTTTTATATATTTTTCAAAAGGAGAAAAATGGCTGACTTAGTGGGGGGGGGGGACAAGGGTCACAGGGGGCGCTGAAACCGAGGCTAATTTCGGGATTTAGTTTAATCTTTTTTCTGGAAATATATTACTCCAGTTGGCTAGAGGGAAATGAAATGCGTGTATACGTATCAATTTCAACGATCAATTCTTGAAATTGTTCATGCCTTTAATTAAATTATCAAAATTTGATGGGAAAAAAAAATGAACATGGATGTTAAGTTTCATTTTTGTAATTAGAATGTCATAAATGTTTTAATTGTGGGGACATTGAATTCTATAAGTGCTATCATCAACTTCGCTACAATGCGAGAATTCAATGGTCAGCTGGTCAGCACGTAAGCCTACCGTAATGATTATCAGACATCCTGTAGATCATCGGTCTAAAATGCAGATGTTCTAACTCCCAAAATTAAGATTTCACAAAAAAGTTTTAAAAAAATAATAAAAAATGCACAATTTTCAGATCCCTTACGATTAAACAAAACCAAATGGTCAACGTCAGTGGTCAGAGCTTTAAAACTACCTACGCGGACTGGTCAAGGGGCCCATACCTCCCCCCCCAGTCCTTCCAAAACTAAGACAAATAACAATAATGCACAATTTCCAAACTGGTCAAAAAGGAAACACTGCACCAAAACAAACATTAATAATAACAATGATGCATTAAATGTATCTCCGAACGCCTTATGATCAATCAAAACCAAGAGGTCAAAGCTTTAAATACAAACGTACATTTTCCAAAATACCACTTTAATAGTGATATTACTAAGTATACCGATACCAGTATTCCTACTCCAAAAAAGCCATTATAATAGTGATATCACTAAGCATACTGATATCAGTAAGCCTAGTCCAAAAAACCCATTATAATAGTGATATCACTAAGCATACTGATATCATTAAGCCTAATCCAAAAAACCACTAATTGTGATATCACTAAGTATACTGATATCAGTAGACCACGTTTAAAAAAACCACTAATAGTGGTATCACTAAGCATACTGATATCAGTAGACCACGTTTAAAAAACCACTAATAGTGGTATCACTAAGCATACTGATATCAGTAGACAAACTTTTAAAAATAACCCAGTAATAGTGACATCAGCACAAAATCATAGTGATATCAGTAGAGAATCGCATAATGATCTTCACCAGGGTTTTTTTTCCAAGTGCAAATTTCCAGACGCCTCATCATTAAACAAAAACAAACAAAAAACGGAATTGATATTTTTCCAGTGGTCACGGCTTTAGAGGCCGATGCGATGGTCAAGCTGGACACTGGCCGAAATCACTCCTGGCTTTGGAATGAAATACGAGTAGGCCGGATTGAGACAAGATGCCGTGAGTCGGATACGGGTGTCTTAATAAGTTCATTTGTGGCTCTCCTGTCAAAGCAAAAGGGACGCCCAGGGGCCGCGGGCCTGCCAAAGGGAGATGCCAGGTGGCGCCACCGACGCCCCAATACTTTCTTCAGTTTCAATCCTAACCTGGCAGTGAACGTCTTCATACGGCTGCACGTGAGCCCGATTGATATTTTCATAATGGACGGCAGCACGAGCGACATTAGCCCCGCCCCCTCGCGCTCCCATTGGCCGCCGTCACGTGGCCCGCGCCCGGGGGCGTGGCCAAAACGAGGGGATATTTTCGCGCAAATGCTCACAATAAATAATCTCTTATTTTCAGCTTATATAAAGACAACAATACGACACGGATTCGGCCTAAACCAGCGATTTTAACGGCGTTTTTTGAAGATACGCAGGAGCACCGGGAATTTCGAGATTTTCCGGCAATTCGGAGGCGAAAAAACGGGGTTTTTGACAAGTTTTTAGACCGAAATTGGACGATTTTTTGGTCAGTTTTGAGCAGTTTTCCTTCAATTTTGCGTGAATTTTACGTAAATTTTGCCTAAAAACTGGACATTTTGGAGGGATGAAAATTCGGTCGTTTCCTAAATTTGCTATACGATTTTGGAAGCTTTAAAACGAAATTACTGATTTTTAAAATATAAGATTTTATTTTAAGAATTTTCTTGTTATTTTCCCACATTGATTTTAGTAAAAAAATGATATTTTCCGAATGCTTAAATAGTAAAAACAATTAATTTTATTGAAATTTTTTAAAGATTTTATTTAAAGAATTTTCGGTTATTTTCACCAAATTGGTTTTGTAAAAAATGACATTTTCAGAGTGTCTAACTAGCAAAAACAATTAATTTTTCTCACAATCGATATTTGAAAAAAAAACTTTTTTCCAAATAATATAAAACTAGTAAAATCAATTAAAGCTTCTCATAAATCGAAATTTGTAAAACAAATACACAATTTACGAATATAAAACTAGTAAAATCAATTAAAGCTTCTCATAAATCGAAATTTGTAAAAGAAAAATTGACAAAATCAGTATAAAAAGTTTTCACAGAAAAATCGAGAATTATCGCTAAATTAACACGTAAACATTAATTTTGTCACCAACAATTTTTTTTGGGGAAATTTTTGACAAAGTACCAATTTCCTTTTTTAACAGAATTTGACGAAATTACATTTCCATTAAAAAAATGCGTGTGATGCGTTTGAAAATTACCAAAAAATCGCCCATGAATTTCCAGTGGTAGGACAAATTCGGGAAAAAATTTGGGCCGAATCTCGAAAATTTCAACTCTGAAATTCCGTTAGGAGTTTGAAGCAGAATTTTCTGCAGCACCCATCGCCTTCAACACGCGATTTTCAACGGGGAAACATCTGGAACTTCCAGGCCGGCGAAAATTCTACGAAATTTCGATAATTTTTGGCAGAATTTGTGACTTTTAAACGGGAAATTCCGCGAATTCGGACGCAATTTCAACGCCGTCTTGTCGGCCCTACAAAAAGTGAAACTCTGTGAACTCGACGCTAACTCCGGACAAAATTTCGTGGAAAACTTTCCGAAATTTTCGCGAATAACGTCGCGCGAAATTACCTCTTTAAAAGGACATCACTAAATGAGAACTTAGTCGTACAAAAATCTGGAGAATTTGGACACTGAAAAATTGTGGACTTAAAGAAAACTTCGAGGAATTAGTTGGAATGAAAACTTTCTCGAAAATTTCACCACCTAAAAGTAATTAATTCGTGAAACTCTCTGTCCACTTTTTTCGGTTTTTTATTTTATTTGAAAGACTTGTGTTTTTTCGCGAAAAAAAAACCAAAGTAAAAAAATAAAACACGATTCGGTGACTGAATGGACAACAATTTACAATTCTTGAGTTAATCGAGGAAGTAAACCAAAATATTTGTAGGAAACAAAAGAAGACAGATCATCAATCTATTCGGGAATTGAATTGTGGGAAGACCGAGGAATTTCGCGAAAAAAGACATCGAATATTCGCCACGAACAATACTTTACTCAATTTGAGTAAAAAAAAAAAAACTGCGAAAAAAAGGAGGGACCGCCATCTTGAATTGTGAATTGGACATCTGGACGCCATATTGAGCTTTCTACAATTTAGGTGAATATTTGGTTTTTTACGTAATATATTTGATTTAAATATAAATAAAGAGGTGAAATTTTGGTGAATATTTAGGCGCTCTTAATTTAACAGTACTTTCAAAATTTATCCTAAAATATTTTTTTTCAGTTTCAACCGAATTTTTGATGCTTTTTTAAAAGTCATTTATATAATTTATAAATTATGTGAAAAAGGAAATAAAATAATAATTGCGATGGCAGTTTTCGGTAATCTCAAATTTCATCCACCACATCTCAAAAAAAACCCTTACATTTATAATAATTGTTGTTAGATATTGCTCTCAGAAATCCATTATTATCCACGCCAGTAAATGTATAACCACCTATCATGTTTTATCACTTTCCTATAATTTTCATACTTTTATTTTAAAAACTGCATTTAAAATATTTAAGAAACGAATTTCGAATAGTTTTCTTCATTTAAAATAACTTCAATTTGGTGTTTTATAATATTTGCATGCTATATTTACAACATTAATAGTAATAAAAACTGAAAAACAATTTTAGTATATATCTCGAAATTACTGATTTCGCATTTCGCATTTTTCTTCAATTAAGCAAATTTTAAAAAAGCAACCTTCCAATTTTGCGAAATTTGCCTAATTATTTTTTTAGTTAGTATTTAGTTAATTTTTTAATTCTTAAATTTTGCGAAAAAATACTACACACACTGAGATTAGCAGTTATGGCTTTTATACACTTCATGATTAAATAGTAATTTTCTGAATTTTCTAAGTTTTAGCAAAATATAATAGATAGGCAATTTGCAAAATAACATGACCGTAACAAATAAAATAATTCTGAAATTAAGAAAAATTTGGAAAGATGTTTTTAAAAAAAAAAATTCAATAGAAAAAACAAGGCGCTGTTAATTTAACATTACTTTCAAAATTTGTCCTTAATTAATTTATGTTTGTTTCTAATGTGAAATAAATTTAAATATATTCACGGATTGCCTTATTTATCATCAAATTTAAATTTCATAATTTTTTTTCTTAAAAAAAACATAATTTATTAATTTTTCTGTTTGACTGTCCCGCTTCATTCCTCATTCACAAAACTGCCAAAATTCCACTAATTTTTAATTTATACAAAAAAAATCATCCATAGACAATCAAATTTCATTTTTATTTTTATAAAATTTTCTTTTATCGTCTGAATTTCAACCACCACCAGAACCACCATATGACCATCATCCGCCCTTTTCATCCCCACAATATTATTTTTCATATTTCATTTTTTTTAAAAAAAATTCCTGATGCTCAATTTCTATAACGCTTTTTTTTCTCATTTCTCACTTTCTTATCACTCACCTATATTTTTTTTTGAAAATGTGTCTTTCACAACCCAAATCACTGACCAAAACCAATTTCCTCCTGCAGAGAACCAGCATCTGACCATCACCCTCCCTCGTCATCCACAAAACAGCCAAAATTCCACATGATTTTTATTTATTTATTATTGATTTTATTTCATGTTTTCCTCTGATACTCACACTTATTTTCATTTACATTTTTATGGAACTTTGTTTTCTCATTCACAAAACAGCCAAAATTCCCTATTTTTTTTTTTTGTTATAAAAAACCACCATTCACTGATACTCCAATTTATTTTACTTTCGATTTTCATTTCATAACGCTTTCTTTTCTATTTTCTCACACATCTTTTTATTTTTATTTTTTTAATTCATTCACAACCCAAAGCACTGACCAAACTGACCAAAACCAATTTCCTTCTGCAGAACCGCCATCGCAACCACCATCTGACCACCACCTCGCCATCCCAGTACCGTCCACTGGTCAATCGCCGGGGGGTGTCTCGGGGGCGGCGTGTCCCTCATGGCCCAACCCGTCCCCCTCCCCCTCCTCGCGGCGACCGCAGCGCCCCCTGCCTCCCAGCTCTCCTGAGGCAGAGGCAGGAAGGAAGGAAGGAAGCTCAGCTCCAAGTAGGCAAGAAGGAGGTTCTCTCCACCAGCCAGATCAGCCTCATCAGCCTGATCAGCCTCAGCTAGATCACCACCATCAGAGCAGAGAGCACGAAGCAAGAGCAGTCGATGTTCTCCGAAGTCCCCTCGGCCAACTGGGCTTACCTGCTGCCCCTCTCGCGTGCCCACCTCGTGCCGGTCAGCTGCTTCGGCCGCTCGGACCAAGGATTACCTCTGGTCAGCATGGCCCTGGATCAGCCCTCCCGATCGCCCGACTGCAGCATGAGCGGCTGCAGTGACACGGACCACACCGACCACAGCCTGCTGACCAGTGTCCACTCGCCTCGCAGGCCGGACTCCACGTCGTCCAGCGCGTCGTCCGTCTCCACCGCCTCCTCCTCGCTCGACCACCACCACGTCCACCACCGCCACAACCACCAGAACCACAACAATTCGCCCGACAGTCCCAGGGACATGGGCGTCGGTCAGAGGCCCCTGGACACCACCAGGACCCTCAAGTTCTCCATCGAGAACATCCTGCACCCGGACTTCGGCCGGCCCCCGCCGGTCAAGCAGCAGCAGGCCAAGAAGTCCACCCCCAGGCCCCCCAAGGCCGGGGCCACGTGCGCGATGGTCAGTCCCAAGGCCGCGGAGGCCCCTGAGGAGAAAGGGAGTGGAGCCAAGGGCAAGGACCAGATGATGTGGCCGGCCTGGGTCTACTGCACCAGGTACTCGGACAGACCGTCTTCAGGTAAGGACCCCCCTGAATAAGTTGCTTAGGGCCTCCTGGGGCCTCGGTGTTGGGGTTTTCGGTGTTGTTTTGGGGTGAAAAACTGAGTGGAGAGAAGTGTCATATGAGGTTGATGTTAGGAGTGGAATTGATGAAGGATAAGGCGGGGTTTTGAGTTTTAGGTTTAGGGGTCTTAGGGCCGAAAGGACCATGGTAATGCTGGTCTGATAGAACTAGTGAGAAACTAGTCCCCCATCCTCCCCTATACATGTATAGGGTTGATTTTATGTGAAATGTTTGGTAGTCGGTGGCATCGTGAAAAGTAAATCTGAAACATTGTTTGAAATTGACTAAAATATTGGGCTGGTTTTTATGGAATGAATTTGTGGAAATATTGGAAGGAAAGATGGAAGATGCTCTGAGAAACTCACGGAAGATATTGCGTGAAACTGATAGGAAAATATTGAGAAATGAATTGTGGAATTGGGAAAAATAGTCAAAAATTAATGATGGAAAACTTTCGTAAGAAATGAACGTAAAATATAACTGGAAATCGACTAAAATATTGGGCTGACTTTATGGAGTGAATGCGTGGCAATATTGGGAGAAAATATCGAAGATATTGTGAGAAACTTGAACAGAAAATACTGCAAGAAATCAACGAAAAACAGTGGAAAATTTGTCAAAAAATAATATTCGCATTCGAACACACATTTTGTCTGAACTGTAGTAGACAACAGCAATGACTGCAATTTGGTTGTAGAAACTGATCAAAGATAATCTGGATCGGCATAATATGTGTGATAAACCAATTCAATTTATGGACGATTTATTGGGAAATTCGGTAAAAGTATCGTAAGAAATTGATTAATTCCAAAGTGAGAAATTGATGGTGTTATTTCGAGAAAAAAAGATGGAAGAATCAAGAAATTGATGGAGATGATTTCAGGAAATTGGCATGTAGATACTATCGTGAGAAGTAAACATTAAACAATGTTGGAAACTGATTAAAATATATTGATAAGTTTGGCCAATACATTTATGGAAATGCTGTTGTTCTTTGTAGTGGTGGTGGTTCAAGGGCGCAAGAGCATTTAAGGCCACAAATTTGTAGAAATATGAGGAAATGACGGAAGATATTGTAAGAAACTGATCAAAGCTATTGCCACGCAGAAGCTGATCAAAAAAAAACTATTGCGAGAAATAAATGGATATTATTGCATGCGGCATTTACATTTATATGGTACAAAAATTTATCATAAAAGAAAATTGATCAAATGTAAATGGAACGAAACTTGTAGAAAAAATTGTGAAAAACTGATCGAATTTGCAATGTATTCGGAGAAATATTTGCATGGAAAATATTGAGAAATTTATCAGAAATGGTGCGGGAAATTGATCAAGAACTTTGTGAGGAACTGATCGAATATATTCCGAGAAACTGATCAAAATTAAATAAGCCGGTCAGATGATATTGTGAGAAATCGATGGAAGAAATTGGGAAATTTATTTAAGAAATATATATGCATCAAAACTAAATACGCTAATCAGAAGATATTGTGAAAAATCAATGTGAAATATAAGGAAATTTATTGGGTGATGGAAACTGAGCAAGAAATTGATGTAAAAAATATGTCAAAAGACATTTTTGAACGGTTTTAAAAGCATTTTTTATGAACGTTTTTCAAAAAACGCTCATTAAAAATTACGAGCCATAAATGTTAGTGTTTTATAATTGCCGAAATATTGGAGGAAAGGACACTTTCCGTAACATCTAGGAGGTAAGGGCCGACACGGGGAATATTTCGTGAATTATTGTAGATTTGGCCGAAGAAAATTCAGCTGTCAGTTCGTTCACACAATTGCTGATATAACCAAAAACGGTAATTCTGATCATTAAAAATTGTCTGAATTTAAAATTAATAACTCATAAAATAGCGGAAATTTAGCTGTCAGTCATCGTGACATCATAACTTGTAGTTGTTAGTTCTTGTGGAAATACATTTTTCATTGATGAAAGTTATATATAAGCAGACAATTTCCAAATCCGATAAAAAACAACGAAACTTGTTTTCGGTAAATTTACAGTATTCAATTGATTTATTATTTATCATATCGAAATTGCGAAAACGTTACCGTTATAATTTTTTGTTAAAATTGCGTTTCAAATTTAACCTATAAATCGTTTCTTATTTTATATTTAATTTCTTTAATAAATATATGCCTGGAAATTAAAAATATCACAAATGTTCAAGAATTAAATTTAAAAAAATATATATCTTATTGATGAATTAAATTAGTATGAGGATGAGAACTTTCTATGAAAAAAAATACGAATAAATTAATGCAAATTTGAAGAAAAGCTTAGATATTTCCTAATTTATTTTTATGTACCGATAAATCTGGATATTTTGGGAATATCGTACACGTGTGAAACACAATTTGATCGATTCGAATAAAATATTATTTTAGAAATGTGAGCAATGGAATTGTTTAGGTCCCAATTTATCGAGCTTTAGCGATTGTGAAAATTCGCTTTAATCGCCGATTACGCTAATCGGAGGTTGGGTGAGACGCGAAGTAACATAATGCCCGTTTTAGTGATGATTACTTGGTATTAGAGTTCTCGTAAATTTGCTTTAATAAAATTAATTTAATACGAATTTTCCGTTGAAGCTGATATATGATTTGCACCTGCATTCTCAAATATAGGCCTATTGCGTTTAGAGCTGCCCTTATTGAATTAGGGCATAATTAATCAGTGATATCCTACGACATCAAGGAACATTTAAGACACTTTTAATAATTGGAGAAATAAAAGTGCATATTTAACATATATTTGAAATATTTAAGAAAATTTTGACATTACTGGTATATGGATTTCAGGGACCTTGTAATTGTTTTTATATACGATGATATTAAAATTAGAAAAACTGCATGTATTGATTTCAGATGAGTGGAATGTTTTATATTAAAAGTAGAATTAATCTACCGATAAAGTTAACGCGAGGTCGCGCAACAAGTCGATTGTTTTTTTTATTTTCAAATAAATTTTGGTAACATTATTCGAGTTTATAATTATGGATGAATATAATCATCATAATCACCATCATAATCAATCAAATAATTTAAGATAATATTTAAATATTTTCGAATCTAAGAACTAAAATTTCGGTATTGCGTGAAAATATTTGTTTTTTTATCTTTTGAAAAATTGACGAAAATTGTCAGTTGCGGTGTATTTTTCTTTGAAAGTTAATTTTTTTAGTGAAGAGAAAAGCATTTTACGGTTGAAATAATTGACAATTTATCAAATTAAATAAATATTCGGCTGTGAAAGTTTTACGAATTTTTGAGAAACATTGTCTATTTGCCTTTCAAAGTAAAATGTTGATAGGAAAAAAATCATCTTACAGCTTCAATTTTATCGAAATTTGAATCTTTTAATCATAAATTCATTCAAATTTTGCAATTTCTTGGGTAAGCAAAACAATTTGGGACTAAGAAGCATTTACAAATTTAACATAGTTTTTCGATTCAGGTTAATATAAAGAGACAAAACTAAATTTCTAATAATTTAGGCATACTAAATAATTGGAGCTTTAAGAAATTTCCGAAAATATATCCATTTAAATAACCATTTGATCCGATTTATATTTATTTGTTATAATTTATTTATTTTCCAATATGTGGCTTGTTTGGGGTGATTTTTTTAAGGTCCTAGCGAAAATTAAGGACTTTTCAGGGGTCCTTTCATTGTATTTTGGGCTGTATTTTCATTGATATTTTTAAGGAATTTAATATTGCAAAACGCTGAAATTCCGATTAGAAATTCTCATTATAATTACCTCAATAAGAACGATTTCTTATATCACCAAGCAATCAATGACTTATTTCGATTCAAAGGGCCTGAATTTTTTTTTTAAAAAAATGACATTCATGGGGCCTGTTGATGAAATCCAATTGCACCAAACTCCGATTAAATACAGCGATTAAAAAAACGCCCAAAAATTCACGTTTCAATTCCAAAAATCAGAGCGCTCAAATCCGTTGTTTTAACCGAATTTTCCGTCACTAAATTTTGCGGAAATTTAGTGGAAGCATCGCGGGATTTTTTTTTTTTTGGGTCATGTAAATAAATAATTCGGGCGATAAACAAGGGCGATTAATCCTGTAAAACAATTACTTAACAGGCATTTTTAAGATCATTAAGAAACGAGGTACAGGGGAGGTAAGGGGGACATTGGAAACACTCATTTGTCCATATCCTAAATATAAAAGAATTTAAAAAAAACAGGGTTTTTGTTTTCAAACATCAAAAAGCTAGTTTTTCCGTTGGCCTAAAGGCTCTTTCGGGCTGATTTAGGCCTAACTGACGAAGGTTTGTTTAAGCCTGCTTTTAATGGCTCATTAACTAGCTGAGAATAGCACGTGAAACAAGGACAATTGGTTTATGGCTTGTAAACGCCTGATTAGCTAGCCATTTCATCGATTTTTACAACCGTTGTATTTTTTCTCAACAAAAAAAAAATTACTGTATTTGGGGCTGCTCGATAAATAGGCCTTTAAACTCGAGAGGCACCCTGTAAAAAGCGCGTTAAGGTCACTCGCTGGTCAGTGGTCAATGGTCAAGGGTGCGTGCAACAGTTGTGTGGTAATGAAAATGTGGTTAAATGTTTCACGTTTTCAATACATGTAAGCTTACGTGTCTTATAGGCTACATGTTAAATGGATTTTACATGTGTTTAGGACATGTTTAATCCGAAATTTACACTATGTTTAAATACTTGTAGCCTTTATGTAAGCCGCATGGTTTGTGTAAAACTTGATTCATATTTGTGTTTAACACGCTTTTAGTTCAGAATATACACACATGTTAAATACATGTAAGCAGCATTTACGTGTCTTACATATGCTAAATGGAATTTGCATGTGTTTAAGACATGTTTAATCCCGAAATTTACACAACGTTTTAGACATGTTTAATCCGAAATTTACACAATGTTTAAATACATGTAAGCTGCGTAATGGGATTCATACATTTTCAGTCAGACATGTTTAGCCATAAATCGAAAATACACAGTGTTAAATTAAATGGAATTCACGTGCGTGTTCCATACGTGTTTAGATGAAATAATGTATGAATGATGTGTGTTCAGATATGTGCACAATGTTTAAATACATGTACATGACTTGTTATAAACAGTTTTCAGAGTTAGATGCATAAACACTGTACATATCTTGGCTAAAATGGAAATGTATGAGTATGTTTAATCCTGAATATACATATACACGTGTGTATGCACATGTAAGCTACAAGTACATGTCATGTACTGAATGAAATTTACAGTAACATGTGTCTTCTAAGACATGTTTAGCTGCTTGTTACAAAATATCACATTGAGAAAGTTTTACCTGACTTTAACTGCACATGTCTTACTCAAATTTATAGTGAGAGATCATTTATATAACCTAAATTAATTCACATTTAATATCCATTGTTAGTTGGATGAAATATTTTTCCATTCAAAGTAACCTTACGTGAACATCCTAACTAGGTATGACGAATGGGCAGATTTTTAAATAATTATAGGATATAAAATTATGCTATTAGGCCAAGGCGGTTGGATCCTGAAGATTTAATCATTTAGGTCTTTGTTTCCAAGCATTATTTATTTAATCTGGGCTGCATCATCCTAACTATACACAAAAACAACTGTCCATTTTTATCTCTGTTGATTTTTTTACACGAATAATACCATCTGCTCGATTTTTTGTTTGTTTGAAATTTTACCTTAAACACCTGTCAAGCACATATATGTATCTATGTAAAAAGAGCCTTGACACTTAATAGGAAGATCACAAACACATTTTTATAAAAATAAATGATACGATAAAAATGGTTATTTGTTCTCATACTAAATACCTTTATCGATATTAATGTCCAATTATTATTTTTTTAAAGCACGAAATTTTTGATCTTTTATTATCTACCCCATTATTTTATGAAGGTTTTATTAAATATTAAATAAAAATACAGTTAAATACGACTGTATACATTTTCGCAATAACAACAAGACTAAAAAATGAAATGAATGCAAAAGAAGAAAAAAACATTATTAAAATATATTAATAATATTGTTTAACGTTATTTTTAAAACTTAAGATTTATTTTAGTTTCCTAGTT
>JAQIXS010004578.1:0-14734 GCA_034700785.1 Rossiulus vilnensis
AGATTTCTTTGTTGATTTTAATCTTTTGTTTAATGCTTTGTTATCACCATAAAGCCCGTATTCTGTCAATACCTCGAGTCGTTGATCGCCGAAAGCTTCAAGGCTAAAAAGCAAATCGACATTCGTTCATATTTTTTTGTAAATATCATGCAATATATTCATTATTTTGTTGTTGATTTCAATTTGTGATATAATTAACCTGATATTCTGATAATTGTCAGAAATAAATACATTTGAAGACTATTTTAACCCAAACATTTTCACTTAGGTAGAAATAGCCACCCCTCCGTAACTCGTTAAGTGGAAATTGTTTTCAGAATTTACTCCCAAAAATTCCAAATTACGGAGAGTTGACTGTATTAGTGATCGGCGTTACGCATTTTAAGACTGAGCCAAAAGCACATCCACCGTGCAAAAACATGCTCGTACATTTTTGTTTCAAGTACTCATTATAATCGCTAAATAGATTTCCCTCAATGTAGAATTGGTCGTCCACCAGGGCTCCGGCATTCTTTACAACTTGAAAACGTCAAAATTATAATTTTAAAAAAATAAGAAATTTGAAAACTAGTAAAACTGAATTACCCGCATGGCAACCTCGCACTGCAGGTTGCATAGCTGTCTTTGAAATAGTCATCAGGAGGGCGTTTCCAGAGATTCTAAAGCGGACGTCATTTATGGCCGACCCTTGAGCGCGCTGCCTCCACCAGACCTTTCTATGAGAAGTTCAGTTTTCAGGCTCACTGAGCAGTCTATTGTCGCTGCGAGAAAGAGGAGGGTGACACGTTCCCCGCACCATGTAATCTTATTCCTAGCATCAGACCTTTGGCCATGCTCAGGTCAAGGATAGGTTTTCGTGGTTCGTGTGAGGAAGACTGAGCGAAAGCACCTTTGGCTGTGAACTAATATCGCGAGTAGCAAATCGAGACCGCACAAAGAACGTCGCGTTTTTAAGGCCAGCTGCCACGGGACAGGACAGCGGGTTCCGTGCGGGGATCGTAGGCCTCCAAAAGCGGCACATAACCTCGAGAGCCGCGGATTTGCGTCCCGTGCAGATGTAAGACTGCGGACTGGAAACCATGAAGTATTACTCCAGTTTGATGTCTGTGATCGCCTCGACTTTGTACTTTAAATGGGAGTGGGTGATCCGGCTGAAAAAGAAGGGATTCGGGGGGCGATGGAGTCCCGTGCCGAAAACGCTGCCCTCCGTGCTCAACTTAGAAAAACCGTAAGTAAATCGACAACCGAACTAAGTAAAGTTCGGGGTCGTACTTTTAAAGTCAACGCTGCATTTCCAAGAACCTGTCCTTAAACAAGAGTAAACAACTTTGGGATACATATCCGCGTGCTATTTTCGTTACCTGCAGGCACCGCTCGGTTTAATGGTCGGTTGTGAGCCCACGAGGGACAAGAAAATTTCAGTTTATTTACTAGATTACCTAGAATGACCGAGAAAGGCGAAAATTGACTTCTTGGTTGAAATAAAGTCATATTTCGCTGATGCTAATGCTTTGGGAATCTGAAACGCTGTTCTGTAACCGTACCGCGGCCGTGTGACCTGCCAAGGGGGAAATGAAATGCAGGGATGAAGAACTGCATTTGTTGGTGTAGTTTTCCCACAAGTTCGTACCTTTCGGCAAACGCGGTGTCAAACATATGCGAATAGGTTAGGAGTATCTGTCTTAGCTTCGCTTTGCTTTAGTACAAAATCGGTCTAAACCAAATATCAGGTTGTGTGGCTATTTTAGAATTTTTAGCTACATCCCGGCCATGGTATCTGGGCACACAGGCCACTTCGAATTCACCGAGGGGAGAAGCATGGCGCGGTGGAGTTTAGTGCCTGAGAAGCGTAATTTTAGGAAAGGTGAAATGGGGTCTCGGCCTACATTTTTAACATGATGACGCGCGTAAATCCTGATGCCGATGTGGCCGTGTGGAGAAGGTTGACGCACCATAAAGAAAACTGAAGAATAAACGAGTTTTGTTTTAATAATAAGCATTACAGCTATAGAGTTGTTCAGTTCCTGGCAACCTGCGCCATGTTGACCTTCGAAACATTACGTGTAAAAAGCGTTCGTTAATATTTACAGGCTTAGCTTATCAATAATGAAATACATATAGATGAAAACACACATGCGTGGCCGTAGAGGGACGATCACAAAAATCGGACCTCCATTCATCCGATCAAAATTGCTTTAATGGACTTTTATCCCATTATTATCTCCCTGCGTATTTATGCTGGAAAGCTCTGAAAGTAATTACATGTAACCGCTGCTTTTCAGTAGACATAAAGACGCAAAGAAAAAACTGGTGCTCAAATTTCTAATTTCGTGTCAAGAAAGTAATTTTAAACAGGAACTCGCTGTACGTTGACTCTTATAAAACGGGAGGAATGGAATCGCAAATTTGATATGTCCAACTAAATGAAATAACTTTGATCGCACGTGAATATACCCGGCCTTGAGTAATCTGAGGTTCTGTGATAACCGAAAAATAATTATTGCAGCTATGGGGTCAGCTAAATATATAATTGCTTAGGCAACAGGCCAAGATCCTTGTCAGTCTTCGGAAATTCGTCTAAGGATACGAGTTGTACTATGATGACACTAACCAGATCCTCCAAGAGATTTGCTTGCCCGCCACTTGGCATATATCCCATATCATTGGGTCCAGGATGGTTTCCTTCAACAGTAGAAACTCGATTATCCGAAGATCGGATAAACCGAGATGTGGCAACCTCGGATAAAAACTCGGATTAACCGATGTCCCGAGCAAAGAAACCTTGAAAAAAGCATAATATGAAGAGGAAGAGCGTGACGATGTAGTGAGCTAGTTGGAGGCTATAAAATTATTAAAACTTTTTAGAAGCGAGTTATTAAAAATATATTTCGAACTGGATAATGTTGTCTATCCATGTTCGCACGTTCATGTAGCCTACTTTCGCTTATCCGCGGAATTTGGTTGTACCAGGTACTCGCACTCCCGACTACCTCGGATAATCGAGTTTCCACTGTATATGTATTTTTTGCCATTTTCAAGCATGTCGTACTTCGTAATTTATTGAGTATTCATTTATAATCAAAGTTTATATAAATAAATATTTTCAGAAAAACAATACTTATAGAATTGTACTTATTTGAATAAACCCCAAATTTCGATTTGTTTCTTTCGATAATTATCACAAAACAGCTGAAAGAGCCGACTGCTTTAAAGTTCCATTTTTCATGACGAATAGAAAAAGGTAAACGGCTCAAAAAAAAAGAAAAAAAGAAATACCGGAAGGGAAACAAATGCGGCCATTGAATTTATAGGATCTACGACCCTAGTAGGCTGGGCAAATTATTAAAACGATGCTGAATAGCTGTTTTGGCAGTAATGTTTTCGAAAAAATTGAATTTCTGCATTCAGCTGAAGAACACCGATATGACCCATTGTTTGTTTTCCAGGTTTATGAACTGCAAAGCCACGGGGAATGAAGCCTACGTACCAACCGACTTGGAACACATAGCCAATGTGTTGACGCATGGGGTAAGGCGTGGGAATAGATTTACACGAATTCTGTCTGGCAGTGTCGATGTCCCTCAAGTTAACTTCACGCCCTAACCGAGATTTTTTTTCCCGACAGCTTTGGGTGCTGCCGAGCCTGGTAGGGTTTTACTTTATGCTGCAGAAGGCGTCCAATCGCTCGCAGTATGTAAGCGCTGTCGTCTATGGGTGTGCCACCGTCGCCCTCTTCACCATATCGACTGTCTTTCACTCTGTCTTCTACGTGGGGCGCCTGAGGTAAGTCCGCCCATAATTGGCATATCAATGGTGGTGGTGTTTGCAGTTAGTACTGATGCTTGCCTTCTCTCCAGGAGCCTCAAGGTATTCTTGCATCGGTGCGACAGAGCAGTCATCTACCTATTCATCGCCGCATCATACACTCCATGGTAACATCCGTTTCTGCGATTACATCAGAGAGTTGTCAGAAAATATTTAATAAAATATTCCGTTGTAGGTTGACGTTGAAGGAGTCTGTGTCGAGTTATTGCTCCGATGTCCAATGGCTGGTGTGGCTGAGCGCCTGCATGGGAATCGTCTATCAACAGCTGTATCATGAAAGGTGATGATTCAGGAAGGAACATTCTGTAATTCCTCGAATTCGAAAGCGAGCATTTTTCTTCTTTCTTGACATTGCGATTTTTTCTGGTATCCTTCTAGGTATAAGTGGCTGGAAACCTTGCTGTACCTTATCATCGGCCTCCTTCCGTCCGTCGCCATTTTGAACATGGTAAGATAGGGTTCCGAAACGCTCGTTTAGCAAATGAGTTTAAATGCAAAGAATAATGGATAAAACGCGTTCTGTTCATTTCATTTCGCTTTAATACAATTGCATCTTTAGGAATTAATTTTCATAATACACGGGAAGCTCAACACAGTGAAAATGTATCACAAATGAAGTTGCTTCATTCATTCAAGAATGAATTTTTTTAAATTAAAACTAAACCCGACATTCCAAATATTGGACGAAAAAAAATTTCGAATTCATAAAAGCAAACATTTTTGTGGAAAAATGTGGTTATTCCGGGAACGACATTAGTGCTACAAATTATATTTAACAACAATCCATTTTCAGCCCGAATGGTCTGGACTCTTCGAGCTGGCAGCTGGTGGCGCCGTCTACATCGTGGGCATCTATTTCTTCAAGAGCGACGGCTGTATCCCTTGTGCCCACGCCATCTGGCACGTGTTCGTGGTGGTGGGGGCCACCTTGCATTACTACGCCGTCTACAAGTATCTGCTGGGCAGGGATCCCGAGGTGCTCACGTTGACCGGCCTCGGCTCCAACTTCGATCCCGATACAGCGATCTGCCTGCCTTGAACGGCACTTCACCACCACGAACTTTGCGAACTTGCCACTAACTCAGGTTATTGTGATAGTTATCAGAGACGGCTTCTTGGATTGAGATCCATGATGGACTAATCCCTGTGATGGAGTTGGAGATAGTGATAAATTCGGGAATCTCAGAATCTTCCGAGAGTCTACCAGGCACGCAGTTTCCTTCAGAAAATCACGAATCTTGCATCAGCCGAGTGCGGTATTGACTTGTGCGGACGCGAGTCTTCCTAAAAGACCGTCCACAACTGATGCCCGCAGTGCGGTCATTGCTGAACGTTCGCTCTCAGTATTCACTTATTCCAAAATGTATACGGCGGCTTATCTGCGCTCTAGGACCATTTTGGAACAGGATGTTCTACCTCCGTCATCTTTACTTAGTTTTGTTTGTTTGTTTTTGATGTTACAAGGGGCCTTGATGGTCTCCTGCAATGTTTAAGTTCCAAAGACAGTCTTGGTCTAGCCAGTGTAAAAATTAATTGTACGCCAGGAATTATCTTTTTGAAAGTAAAAATTTTATCACATATTAAAAAATCATTACAGAAAGAATTTTCGTTAGAACATAGTTTTGTAAACATGTGACTATAAATTCCTGGCCTGATACAAGTGTAGATAGAATTAAATATTGTAGATATATGTTAATATATAATGACAAGCGTCCTCTTGTACATTGGTTTTGAGAGATCTATTAGATCATTCATATATATCAATCTTGGCAGCTTTTTAATGTTATGCATATTAATGCAAAAGCGCTATGGTCAGTTTTAACTTCCTCATCGATTATTAAAATTTTGATTTAGCACTTCGTGCATGATAAATTTGCTCGTACATGCTGGGCTTAGTGCAACTAATTAAAATTTATGTGATTGAAAAAATACTGACTCCGAAACGGGTCCAACAGCCGTTGATTTTATCTACTTTTTTCAAGCACAATCGCTTGACGGATGAGTTCAATCAACGATAACGGCAAATTGGTTCGCGAAACAGGTATTGATGGCCACGATAATTTGAGGGACAAAAACAAGACCTGCTTTCATTTTACTTTCACTTTTCATTTCCTGATATTATAAGCAGCATCACGCAGTCTGTTTTTAATCAAGTTAAACGGTAGGTTGCCCCAATTAAATTACAGGGTAGACAGGGTTTGCGCAAGCCATCTACTTTTGTCGGTAGATTCTTACAGCAGCTAGCACCAATTTTTTTCCGTTTATGCTAAATTATTAAAGCTAGATATAACCGGCAATGTAAGTGCCAAATAACAGTGACTAATCCTGATTTCCCAGTTTTGTTGAACCGAATTAACGCTTAATGACTTAGTTGCATGCTGAAAAACTGCCCTCTGATAATGGAGCGCGCAATAGATTAGAGCATTTTTTTCTCCAAAATTTCCCCAAATATAGAAAAAGAAAAAAAACTCGCTCAATTTTCAACGTTTCCAGCCTGCCCACATTTACTAAAACATTCTAATATCTTGGCAATTTGCCATTAATTAATGTGTGTTTAAATTTTGTTCAGAATTTTAGTTTTAGAATATTCTTCAATCAGCAACTCAATCAGCAGAATAATCAGCAACAGTAAAGAACAACTTTGAAGAATGCGTTAAAGAAAGCGTTTCAGAAGTCTCGGTTAACTATTCTTCGTTAAATATTTGTTTAATGGCGCTAAAAAGAAATTGGTTTACTGGCAATTCGTGTTACCATAAAAATTTTCCTCAAAACTGTTGGATTATTTATTTTTTAATCAACTATTCATACTTATCTTCTTATTTAAATAATGTTAGGTACTTTCAGATGTCGTACTTTTTATAAATACACCCAGATGTTTCGCAATTTCAAGAAAATTTTATTTTTATTTCGCGGAAAAAGATTGCATATGAGGAAGGCGGAAATAACTACTTTATACCAAGCTCGAATGCGCGAGGATAGTTTAATCGTGTAATTAGAGCTTTTGTTTTTCTGGCAACGGATCGTTCAATGTAACAAAAACATTTCCCAAATAATTAGCATTTACTACTTAATGAACAATTCAATTCCTGAGAACTGGGCTGTTCGATACGCATGTGTGGCTTACGGGAAGTCGGAATTCGCGCTGCACAAATAAATCTACGATTAGGATAATCCGCTCCGCAACCACTCAAAAACTACAGACTTAAATATCGTCAACGTTTTATCAAAAATGCGTTTATTCCATTGACTGCAATTAAACTACAATGTCTTCATCAATTAACCATTTAGTGCAGTTACAAACGTAGTTTGCAATAACCTTGAAAGTACAACTATAAAATGTGAATTTTGTGGCGAAATATGATATCTTGACAAATTCTAACTTCGTTCTAGAAAATGAGAATAAACAATAGTTCATTGCACATGAAATACGAAATTGTTTTGAAAAACAATACAAAATCTTGGTTAATAAATACTTGACATGACTGCTGACATTAGGTTAGATATGTTGGTCATTTCAAAAAGCTGTCGTAGAAAGAATGTCTATTTATAAAGTTTATATATGTGTTGGAAACTATTCAATCGTTGTTTTTGGAGTGTGAAAAATCCTTTCAAATCCGAACGACATTCTGCAAATAATAATTGTCCCATTTCAATTTTCCTTTTCTAGGTGTCAGATGAAGCACTACAAATGTCACAGTTCGTTGACTCCTGGAATAAGTTTAGTTGGAATCCATTGAATCAGTTTTTTTTGCAACTGGAAGATCCATTCATTCATGGAGAAATACTGAGATTCTGCGATGAACTTCGATTCAGTTTTTTTTCCCAGAGATCAATATCGCGTTAGATCCCCATCGACCGAAGACTCATTTCCGTTTTCAATGTCTTTTAGGGTAACGGATTTCCGGGTTAGCGTGGATACGCCGGTGTCGCAAGAGACGCACGGGGTTCCTACGAAATCGCTGCGCCATACTGATGAATTTGGGAACACTGGCTTGGCACCTTGCTGAAACGAAACCAGCAGACACTCCAAATTATTCGTGAGCTCAAACACCTCATTACAGGAGCGCAAAGGACCTCCTGCAAAAGCCAACACCATATGCGGTGCGTTATGTGAAACAAAATGGTGGTTTCCATGTAAAAGGAAAAAAATGTTAAACGTGACCAGGTGCAACTAGCAGTAAAAACTCGACTAAACATTATGGAGGAAATTAACAGTAAACATAATATAAAAAATAACACTACAGTAGGGAAAACAAAACGGCAATCAGCCAAACCACATTTTCTTGTTTTACGCAAGAAAAGAAAAGAAAAATATCTTCAGGCAAACATTTCCTTCGCAGTAAAAGTTTAATTGAGATGGCCAAATAGTATATTACCTCAATTTCGCTTGCAGCTTTTGGTCAAAATATTACAGTGAAAAAAAGTTTCATTTCACTGTATTACATTTTTTCCTTTAAACTGGAAAATTTATAATTATTATTCAAAGTAGTTGTATTTCTTAAATGTTTTATATTGAATGTTGATGTTCTGTTAATAATACTTGTAATAGATTTGAATCATTAAAAAGTATGATAAATCAAATACCACAATTAGCGAAAACAATGGAAATCAGCCTTCAAAGCTTTTTGTTTGTTCAGAACTTCAGGGACTAATTCCTTGATGCTGGTAGGAAGTCACCATTATTGCTTGAAATGTCACGAGGAACTTGATCCATCATAAGTGCTACAACCATTCAACCTACAACACGGATTTTGTTAAATTTTCATCTCAACAAAAGTTGGAAACGACACTACAAATTGTTAAACTAATCTTGCCCGTGTCCATTAATTGCACTTGCAATTTTCCCGGAATATTATTTAACGAAATGAAGCACGTGATTCATGAATGTCCTCTATTTAACACTAACACGCCATGGTGCAATCCGCCATTAAAAACTGTCTATTTCACTTGATGGCTAATTACAATGTGCAAAAAAAAAAACTATTTCGGCCATGCTGGCCTGATATTTCGCAGCACCTCGAGAGACCCCCACAACGATTTGTACCCCTGGTCTACCAATTTAAATACGATAAGATTAAGAGTTGTGTCTGATATCGTGGTGGGAGGCGACCCTTAAATAACCCAACCGCGGGGGCCTCCACAAAATCCTGTCCCAGGAGGTCGAAGGAGATAAAAAACCGAGGGGGTGAAATCGTCACCAAATGACAATTAATAAGACTCATGGGAGATATTTCGATAAAAAATACGATGGTAAATATAACTAATTGTCGAGCACTTTATGAATATTCACGAGTTTGAATTTCACGATACAGGTATTTGCTAATAATAAGGACAGAGCTTTTCGCTGCATGTGATTGGGAAGTTTTAATTTCTATTGTTTATTGTTTTTCGTTTTACTCATTCAGAATAAAAAAACATGTGGATGTAAATAATAATTATCGGGTTGCATCCTTGTTTCAAGTTTGAGTAGCATCCCATTGTGCGAAATGGGTCAACGCTCGGTGTTCTATGCAGGATGGCCTAAATGGGAAGAGGAGGTCGTTCTACTAGGTCACTTGGTCAAATCTGCTCAGGTGTCAAAAACCCAGAATTCAACCGAAGCAGGGTTACCCCTGTGCACTGTATGGACAATAATCCACCATTTACCTCGTCGGTTTCACGCGCGAGAGGAAATTAAAGGACATCACCCTCATTGGTCGGCAAAATGACAAATGCTACAACGAATGCATGACAGCGACAGCTATCCCATGGGGAAACAAACAGTTAAAAACGCACACTTCACGAATTCTGAGATTTTTGAAGGAAGAATGAAAATTGGGAAAGTAAAACACCATAGGCACTGAGATGTAATCTTAGGATGGGGTTTTCTAATTAATAATCAGACCTTTTGTTGCATTATGCAAACTATTTTTGGGGTGCGCTACTAAGAATCTAGCGGCCAATAAATGTTAAGTGAACATTCGTATAAACAATAAAAACTTGACATCACCGTCTAAAGTGTCTTTTGAGGTTGCTACACACTGCATTGTAAAATGTAGGAAAAAAAACGCCGAAAAATTCAATTTAGCTTGGACGGATTTCATGGGTGTGAAGTAAATTCATCACACCCTACATTTAAGGTAAACTAAGATTTCTTTTTCTTTTTCAACATATATTCATTTAAATTACCCTTCCGTTGATATATTCTGTATTTATGTGTACACTGTATCAGGTTTTTTTCATTAAGTATTCAATTAAGTACCTGAGATGATTTAGGCAACAGTTAACTTTCAATTCCCGAAATATTCCCACAAAACGAAAACTAACGTATTGACGATCCCGGTTCGGCTATCCTAATTGTAGTTTTCGTGTTTACCACAATACTTCCAGGTGAATGCTGGGATAGTACCTCAGCAATCGGCCCCGACCGTGTTCCCTTCCCAATCACCCTTCACTTCTAACTATTCTACATTCGCAATTTTACTTACGTATTCAATTTGGGATAAACGGATGGACCCCTTGGGCCCCTACCACATGGCATTAATATACTGACTGTATACAGGATATTGAATAGCATAGTAAGGGGATTTTAACGATGTGCAACTCGTACATGTACTTCAATAGTGATAGTAGAAGTACTTTTCAGCAAACCCCAACCAGAGGCTTTCCCTGTATCTCACCGGCCAGAAGAATCCGATTTGCTGCTGGTCGACCCAGCTTCGAAGCCTCTCCTGGCGTGTCCGTCGCTCAGCGCGTCCGCCCCAGGCCGCCTCCTTGGGCGTGCAGGCCTCGGAGCAGACGAGGGCGACGCAGGCGACGGAGAGGGCGCAATCGACGACGGCGAGCGCCACGAGCGCGGCGTTGAGCGCCATGGCCGGGCGACGCGCACCCTCGGGGAACACGGCGTGGAAGAGGAGGTCGACTCCGGCCAGGGCCAGGGGTTCGGTGGCGTTGCGTAGCTCGTGGAGGTCGCGGGCCAGGCCGGTGGAGGAGAAGATGAGGAGCAGGGCGGAGGTGGACAGCGAGGTGATGGACCAGCAGAGGAAGGCGACCAGCACGCCGTAGTGGCGGGGAAGGCGGCTGGAGAGGATGCCGACCACACCGGCGACCATCGCGACCAGACCGGCCCACATTCCGGCCCCGATGCCGGCCAAGGTGGCCCTAAGCAGCAGGGCCCCCATGCCCGCGCACGCGATCAGCACCCCGGCCCCGATCTTGGCCCCGCCCAGGGCGAAGGCCAGCTTGGTGGTGCAGTCGTCGTCCGGCAGGCCGTCCAGGATGCCTCTGCGAGGGGGGCCGGCCCCCGCCACCAACACGGGGCGTAGGGCGGGGGGCTCGCGAAGCGGCTTGGCCACCGGCAGTTGGCCGTCATAGTCCATGCTTGGGGCGAAGTCGAGACGGGAAGGAAAACCAGGAATGCGAGTCAACAAAACACCGAATTCAGAAGCATTCCTGCCGGGGTCGAATCCCGATTATTGTTCGCTCGCTTGGTTGCAGATTTGCACCGTAGTCCGGGTTAAAACCCCGGAGGTTGGCCAAAGGGAGCTGGAGATATCCGATGAGTCGGAATCCAACGTTGGGGACAAAATCCTAAATTGATAACGAGCTTTCGTCAAAATTTAGCCAAAGGGGATTGCCAAAATATTCAAAACTACGAATCGA
Organism: Rossiulus vilnensis; assembly: GCA_034700785.1. Taxonomy (NCBI): domain Eukaryota; kingdom Metazoa; phylum Arthropoda; class Diplopoda; order Julida; family Julidae; genus Rossiulus; species Rossiulus vilnensis. The sequence continues at coordinate 11,467 of JAQIXS010004578.1, forward strand.
CCGAGATGCTAACCAGGATCGGGCGAAATTTACCAACTTGGAATTCACCAGCGTCAAAAACCTGTCGTTTCCAGAACGCGCGACATTGAAAAAATTCGGATCCACCATGAAAATTCGTCGGTTTTTGGCGAAATATTCACGAAAACGGTGACAAAAAAAATTGCGATGCCAGGCGAAGATCTGGTTAAACTTGACGTCGAAATTCGTCCAGTTTTTTTTTCCAGGCTAGAAAAATACAACCGCAGATTTGGTTAAGCAGCACGTTTTGAACACTCGTATTACACGGTAGTCACTTGTCACGAATCCAAAGCCCGAGCACTTGACTTTCCGGCACTTCCGGGGTCCGTCAGGAGCTGACGATGGACTGGAAACTCGGCTAGAGAATCCAGGACGATCGCACTAATGGCGATGAGAGGCAGTCGCGTGCGGCCGACGCGATCGCTGGCGTGCACTGACTCGCGGCGGGCCAACGTTGCCCAAATTCGTCGAGAAATTAGCTCAGTGGAACACCTCCGTTCCCATTGGACGGTCGCGTCTCTCGAGAGGCCTCCACTCTTGCCAGCTACCTTACAGCTTTTGGAAAATGTTATTGACTTCTTCAACTTCGGAGAATGGGAGTGTCTTGCGCATCATTCTGCTGACATTTGGCGATATTCTGGCAAAACGTCCTGATTGTTTCGTGAAGTTGGCTTCTGTTCATACTGCAGGTTCTAATTTTAATTCTATGAATCGTGAAATTCAGTGAAAAATGAACTTTTCCTTGTTTCGAGAACGTTAATTGGTTGCATCTTGAACATTCCTTGGAAGTATTTTAAGATGTGGATAGGTTTTGATTAAAATGGCCTGCAAAATGAATTCTGAAAAAAACCTATTACTTTTACACTTATTTCAGATTCTTGAAATGACTTGTGCTGGTGTCCTGAAGTAGCTAGAGCGCAAAAAAAAATACTGTCCACAGGCCAAATCTGCCCTACAATCCTCTTGGCCGGCATGGCCTATAGTAGTCTGGTCCATTATCACAACTAACTGATTTGAACGCCCCCCTCCGTATGTCTATATGCTTCGTAACTATGCGGTAGGGTTGTATCTGTGTCTTCCTTGTTTGATTTCAAAGTCATGAAGGTTTCTTCTGATAGAATTGACAGGGCTTTAACATTGAGTCGATATGTGACGGGGCATATGTTAAGTTTAACTGCCAGGCTGGGGAAAAAAAATTAAAGCGATAATTACGTTAAGGAAGGTAAGGAATAATGTTAGAAATGTAAATTAAGGTGCGGAAATGAAGAATAATGAAAATAATGAGAAAATAAGAGCCAAAAAAGTACTGAAGGGGGGCTGCCCAGTAAGGTTTTCGTGCATTGCGCGGTAGAAACAACGACGGGTGGCGGCGGTTCCTTCTCCTTGCTCGCTCCGCTTCGCTGCGCTCCCTGCGTCGAGACGGAACGCGCGTTTTGACTCCGTCAGGTCACGGTTGTATCCTTGTGAGGAAATGGATAGTACTAAATGGCTAGTAGTCGATAGAATCTACTGGAAGACCGAACCAAGGTCCAAAAGGAAGTATTGATCAAATTGGAACTTGACGTTTTAAAAAATTCGCGCCCTTTTTTCTGATTGGTTGGTGCGCGTGTGCCGGCCATTTTGTTTCTCTGTATGACATGGCCGTTCTCCGCGTTCAGAGTGGTTCTCCGAACATTTCGTGTTTTTTTAATTAATTACGCAACGTACAACATTCTGGTTTTTTTTCCGTGCCTGGTATCGGTGAGTACTATTCATAAATATAAGTTTTCACCCGAAATTGTGGCGCGTTCGTCCAATCTCGCTTAGCAGCTAAACTTAAATATAGCCACATTGATAATTAAACACATACTGTAGAAACTATTGTAAAGGTTACGACAATTTGTTAAGCTGCTTTTGTATATTTTTTGGAATATTAAGTAAACTTCAAGGACGTTTAGGATTAGTTTCATTTGGGAAGGAACGACTCTGGTCCTTCTTCTGTAAAATACCACGCATTTTTCTCAAATCCTAGATTTTTATCTTAAAATTCATTGCAATTATTTTCTATTTAGAAATTCATTACTAATGATCAGCAGTTGCTTTGAAAATGGCAGTGAGTTAAAGAAAACATTGATAATTAAACAAATACGCATCAATTAGTCCATTTATGTCTTAATATATTTTCAAATACAATTTCATATATAATACACAATACGGTAGATGTATATTAAAACTTCCAATTCATGATATATTTCTGGTATATTAATCAGTATATATTTAGAATATTTTCTCAAGTCGGAAAATTACCTTGTAAAAGTCCACCAATTGGCACAAAATTCTTAGAATATCCAATAAACAGTAGGCCTACAGTTGCAAGATCCAAACCAGTGTCTAAACTATTCTTTTCTTAATTCCTGAAGTAAATGTGGTTGTAGTAACACGCCGTTGAAAATTCCCCGGGTAGAATTGGTTGATCACTAGTGGTTTGAGCTAAATTTGTTCATATAATTTGAAAACATAATTTCAGATACATTGCATGATCCGGTATATTAAAAATCCCAATTCATGATATATTTCAAGTATATTAATTGCTGAAGTACACTAGCCCTAAAGTACACGTGTTAACACGTGGTTAAAAAAATTTACACGTGGTTTGTTGACGTCAGAACTTGTGGTCATGTGATTTTTTTCATATAATTTTAAAAATACTACATGATGGGGTATAATAAAAGTAATATTTTAAAACATATCTTAACTTTTTTGTATTAGGCTTTTTGGCTTAAAACCCCTTCGATATATTTACATTTTACTTTTTCCCCTTTAAGCTTTAACTAGTATGCAATTTTAAACACAATTTAATACAAGTATTAACAAATGTCGGTAACTTGCCTTAAAGAAGTTCACCAATTGGCTCAAAATCGTTTTACGTCATTGTCTCGGAGTACACTAGCCCTAACGAACACATGGTGGTAATTAGTAGTTGTGATCGTTGATATACTGAAACTTGTGGTCAAGTGAGGACCTATATGCATGATGATGTACTTAAATAGTGATGGACTCTGACCAAAGGGGTTTCTTTGTCGAGGGTCAGACAATGTAGACGCCCCAATTTCCTTGGTCCCTCATTGGTCAAGAAACTTCTTCAGAAGACGTATGTCTGGCCATAGCCTCCTATAAGTACAGGCCGATCCAACTCGGTTTCAAGGGTGGAACCGAAAAGATGGCGCCGATGGTATTCGGACGCACTATTTAGTGCGTGAGGGCGCCACCG
>JAQIXS010004579.1:0-14733 GCA_034700785.1 Rossiulus vilnensis
CAGCATATAAAAGTAACTTTGACTTTCTTTTCTCGAATAGAAAAGCGACGTTTTTACTTTATTTTAAAGTTTGCATTTCATGCTGCTTTCATAGCATGACGAATGTGCCCACGTCAATTCACATAAAACATTTAAAATTTTAATGCTTTCAGTGTTTGCTTGATACCAATTCGTATTCATGTATTCGTGTCGGCTCTTAAAAATAGTACTATTTACAAAATAATGGCTTAGGCGTTTCAATTCGAGGCCTTTTCAGTCCGTTTCAGTATACAGTATCTCCCCCATAATAATCAGATGCATCGTAAGTAGTTTGGCAACTGTGGAAGAGTTTGGCATAGGGTGCTAGAACTGAGAGGGAAGGCCAAAGAACAGTGACCATCTTGACATCGACAGATAGAGGCTTGCCATTTGAATTTGGAATATATCGACTCATTTGTAGGGATTTCTATGCAGAGGAACCGCGCTAAAGTGGCGAGGGGGGCATATTTCCTACTTGGAGGCAATTGACTTTGCTATTTTGCATTGATTTTCCAACGAACAGGAAAACTTATCCTTTTTGTTATGGCGTTTTTGTCAGTTTGTGTTGTAGCAGGTCATCATAAACTTGTAGGGTCATGAGCAAACAGAGTGCATGCATTTTTTTTTGCGTGTGTGCACAGGCAAAACAGCGCTGATGAGGTGAAAAGCGCGAGTTTTACATTGGTGGACGCATTGTGTGTGCATAGCGCGGTGTAACTATGTTTTTTTTGTTACAAACTTGCGGGTGGAGAAGGCAAGTAGAACCCTGTAGTGTTTTCCATTCACGCTTTGGCCTCGACCCTCATTTAAATAAGGAGGCCTGGCGCACTCTGATATGCTAAACGGGTGATCTTTCGTTGAACATGTGCGCCTCGTTTTAAGAAAGCCAATCCGATAGGTCGATGATGTAGACTATACTTAGCTCTCGGAACAGTCATTGCATACGAGAAAACGGAATCAAAGGAGGGGTGTTCGGAAAAGGTGCCTTGTTAACCCGACGCGGAGGTGTTACCTACATCACCGGGTACAAGAGCTCTTATTGTTGTTGTAATTCTTTGGCGGATTCTTTTCGCCAAAACTACGAGCGGGCGGGTCTGTTAAGAAGTGATTCTCCAGTGTCGTGCTTGGAATGATAAATGCATTGCGTCCATGGTAGAGCGAAGTTTATCCTCGTCAGCCTAACTAGTTATTAAGTTACATCAAGTGAAAATTCCTGTCTGGGGTTTAGTCTTTCGCAAATAATCAGTGTGTGTGATTAGTTGGAATTCACCAGTATTCGGATTAAAAAAGACACGATAAAATGCATGTAGTTCTCTTCGAAATCTAATGTTGTTTTTTATATACAGTACATGCCTTTTTCCTGAAATGATTTTTCTTTCTTAGCTGTGCTGTATATTATGTGCTATAGCTTTGGAATTAGATACAGTTTTTAGTAAATTATAGTAAGATGGGGAAATTTGTACAATGTTTCACTTAAAAATACGTACATGAACTTGAGCCTATATATACAAAATAACAAATAACGACTTCGTTGCAGTAAAAATTATGACCATAAAAACTTTTTTATGGTATTTTAATTACAAATGGTATGCAGTACAACATCAATTAACCTTTGAGCTTTTAGTTGGGGTCTTCTGGAACTACAAGTAATGTCCACACAAATATGGGAAATGTAATCATATTTGTAATAAAACGTTGTTTGGCTTTCATATTTCATTTTTGGTTATGGCATCGTTTGTCCCATTTCGATCCTCTCATTCTGTTCGACATAAAGCACGGTTACTCCTTTCCGATTCCGTTCACTTCTGTATGATAATCCCTGCAAGACCTTAAGCCATCGCAGATACTTCGTTTGAACCCTCTCTGTGCGAAATTAAACTAGCTGAGATTACCGTGGCCACATATTTCTCTCCTTATCTCTCATTGGATGTAATGCTCCAGGGGATTAGGGCTAGGAATAAAAATGTGCGTTCATGTAATCTTCCATACCGTGGATTTTGAATATCTCGTTCAATGATACCAAATTTCTACCATCCGCTCGTGTGTCTCGGTGCTGTCACCCATCCCATCCAGAGCCTGTTTATGCAGTGTGTTGCAGTCGGTTTAGCTTGATATGAATTTGAGGTGCATTTAAAAGGCATTTGAATTCATAATAAATGATTTTTGGGGAACCTCCCATTTAATCCTGACATTCTTGTTGTATGCGAGGCCATGCGCGGGGCTTCTGTCAGGGAGGAAGAAGTGCCAAGCTGCACCACGCCGAGCTCTTAATTCTGATTTATCAACCACAACCAATACGTGCTTGTCTTAAGATGCCGTAACATTTGAGTGGATGTAATTCAATGGCAAATCTCATTAGAATGCTGTAGTGGGGAGGTTTAAAAGAGAAGTTTGGGAGACAGAATTGCGAGTGACGGACGTTGGAAATGGCAGTGCCTCACTAAAAGCATTGTAAATGGCCGCACTCCTGCGGCTTCTTTTGTTTCGTTTTTTTCCCCTTCATTACATATGCAGTCAGGACCAGACGGTGCTGTGTTGTATGGCATGCCCATGTGTGAACAGCTACGGATTAGCAGTTGATACACAAGCGAGCTTTTAAACTCGAAGTCGCCATAAGTGAGGGAGGGTCGTAACATGTCTTCTACAAGAGGGCATTCAACTATTAATGATGTAGAAGTTGAGGCAGGTATGCAGATATGCGGGAGTGGGGACTGGAACAGATTTCTGAATCCTTGTTTCCCGAGATTGGGGCGAGTACATGGTCGCCACTGTTGGGGGAAGAAAATGCCACTTACTCGCACTCCAAACTTCTTAAAACGTTTCAGGCAGGTAATGACCCCTGTTGCATCGCGCGCATTTGAAATGCACCGAGCAATAACAAAAGAAATACTTTTCGTCTCGATGGTTAAGCCATTTGAGAAATATGAAAATTGTGAATAAATATCCTAAAGGTAATCAAATTAAACTTGAACTTTTTGAGATGCGGTGGCGTTTTTGCTAAACATTGCTTTTTATTGGTCGGTGTTCCATAGATTAGTATCCCCGATAGTGATTTGTGACTTAATTACAGTGCATTGTTGGTCTACAACGTTATCTTTTGAATAAAGTACCGCATTGCCTATGGTGCATGAATCTTCCTGCACCGTTGTATTTGTAGCAATTATGCCCAAGGAACTTTGAATCTACTTTTGTCTCACTCTGGCCTGTATTGAAAATGTCTAATTTTTTAAGATTGTGCGAATTTTATTCATACATTAATATGCAGAACCAACATTTACAGGATTTTGAATTAGTTGGAACTTTTACTCGCAGATTCGTTCTCGTTAATTTCGTAACCTAGAAAGTTTCGTGAAAATGCGGCTATTCCCTTAATCCCATCTCCTTAAAGCCGTGAATTCATTGAGAGCACTTCCTGGTGTGATTATGAAATTCATTTACGTTAATACGCGATTAAGAACGTCGCATTCTCCCAGCTAGTTTTGTGAAAACCTTTGCAATTAATTGATTGTGCTAATATCGAACGAAAGTTTGTTGTATTTTTCAAAAGATTTGAGAAATTGTTATGAAGAACTGTTGTAGTGATATAAGAAAATTTTCTTTTGAATGTTTCCATTTTGCATTGATAATCTATATGGAAATATGATCAATTTTAAACATTTTTCTTCTCTATTGAAGGTGAAAGAGGTATAGCTAGATATTTATTTTCTGTATTTGTTTTGAATATTTCTTGAAAATGATGCAGCTAAAAAACATTAGTGGAAAATAGCGTATCCTATTCTAAAAGTAAATGAAAAGAAGATACGTGTATTTACAAGTAATGTGTTTCTTGATGTGACCGATTGATTTTGATCTGGCCTTCAAGATTTAACTCTTGACGTATAAGCTGAAGTGCTAAAAAAAACTAAAAATTCGCAGAACGTGCACTCCCCTTGGAATATTAAAGACCTGCTCATAATCAGAAAAAAAGAAACTTAAAAGGAGAGGGAAAAAATGAAAGCCACGTTTACTGCTGATTTTCCCCATTGCTGTGCAACAAGTCTTGCTAATTGGACAACAATGACTTCTTAATGGCAAGGAAAAGCGTGAACCAACTTTACATTTGAAACTTATTAACGTAAAGCCACTTTTGTGAACAACAGCAGCCCATGTGGCCACAAGTGAACCCCATTTGGAATGCCTTAAATATTGGAAATATCAAAATGGGAGGGTTGTGGATAAATCCACTTGAAAGAGCGTTATAAGTAGTAGCTGCTTTCAATTTCATTTTTCTCCGCTTTATTGCCTTGCCGTCACATAATGGCTGTTTTAAATAATTTTATGCCAATGCATTTCATCTATTCAAGCAATATTTACGAGGCAAAAAAGCTACATTCACTAGTTTGATAGTAAATTGTCAGTTCTTATCTGATAGAGCAACGCATTTTTGACTTGGCATCCCTTTTGTTTGTTCTCATCGCAGACTATTTTTTTATAGCTGGGAATGAAATAGTTGTTTTTATTTTGGGCCGTGCGGAAATGTCATATATGATGAAATTCGGAAATTAGTCCTAGCCTACAAGTTGGTGAAAAAAACTTGGCGAATAATTCAATATTCAATGTTATTTGTATGGACGTTTGTACAAGTAAATTTCTAGTCTGTCTTCCTTGGACTTTATGCAACTAACTTTCCGGCGTTCATTTTTATGGCGATGTCCTCTCTACCAAAAAGAGCCTTAAGTTTACAAATGTTCTGTGTTCAAATGTTTTGTGATACCCACAAAAGTGGGTATCGAAATTGCGTAGAAATAAGCAAAACTCAGTTACTCTCTTAAAAACGTTACCTTAGCAGCTTTTATGCAGTAATTCATTTTGGCACACCTTGTTTCACTAAAATGTTCCGTGTTTCTGATGTTTACAAATAACATTCTCTCAGAGAAGCACTAATTGTAATACATTAAACTAATGGCTTTTATTTTTATCTGGGCGATGGTGAAATGTGATATAACTTGATATTTCGCATTTCCATTGATCGCATTTCCATCGATCATTATTTTCATTATTTTTCTGGTTTGGCTGCACCCATGTTTTTTTGCCCTTTTCACCACTTGAGCTTTGGAGAGTTCACTAAACGTGGGCCGCAGCCATATTATCCCGCAGTACACGATATCCTATTTTCTGTTAAGCTTTCTCTCCCTTCCTCTTTATTCGCCATGAGTTCACATCTAACTAAGCTAATTGCTATTGAATTGTTGTTACCCAATGTGCATCGATGTGCGCATTTTCCATTTCGTTGGCATGGATGATTACTCGATTTCGGGTTTTGATTAACAGTGAAATGTACAAAAAAACATGGAGCCTTTGCATTACTGGATCAGCGCTCAGGAGTTGGAGAGCGTCAACACGTACTTCTTCATTGGCTCACAAACTCACTTATTGGAAATGGTCTAATAATTGCAGGGCAAAAAAATAGTTGAGGTAGTTTGATCGCCAGAAGGATTCCAAACGTGCATTCATTAATTTCTACATTGCCATTCCCAAATCGGCGCTTCCGGGCCACGAATTGCATCTCCTGAATATCACTCTCACGAATCAGCGGTTGCAAGAACGTGGCATTTGGGCCACAGTAATTGGTAAATACAGCCCCCAAATGTGCTGCCAATGCATGTAAGCGAGCAATATAATGGAGATCTCATACGATGCTAATGATTGTCATTTGGAGATAACCAGCAACATACCAGTGAAGCAGTTGCGGCGTTATTGATTCGCTTAATCATTATCGATTATAGCGTCGTGCAGAAACGGTGTAGATGTGGTTGTTCCCCATGACCTTGGCTTGAACTCTGTAATGGACCCAATAATTTTGCTGTTTAATTGAACGGAATCCATAGTCCGAAAGCTAAGTGGGCGTTAAATAAGCGCGGTATACGGGGAATTTATGATCAAAGAACACAAATATGGACAGTTGTTAGAGATGTGCCAGCAGAGCTGCATTGCAGGTCATCACATCTGAGGGCCTGGACAAATGCTAATATTAAATTGACACGATTAAAGTATGTAATCTACCGGAGGTGAAAGCGACGTAATTTGTAAAATGCTCTGACATTATCTGTTCACGATCTGCCTTTGATGTATACCGTCGACGTTAATTGTATCGAAATTTCTGGCAAATGCTGAACTTCATTCGAGTACTTTCACTGATTATCATTTACAATGTTCTGCGAAAAGAGTAAGGAAATAATGGACAAACAAATCCTTATCCAGAGTTGTCTTATAGACTCCGCCACTTGTCTGATTTTCATCCCATCCCTCCTTCCTCCTCCCCTTCTCCTGTCCGCTCCGATTTGGAAAAAAAGCTTTCACAGTGAGGAAAATACACTATTAATTTTATCAATAAGCATCGGATTGAGACGGAAACATAACCAGAGTAATATCAGTTTTTTAGTTTTCATTTTTTCAGTTTTTTCAGTCCGCTTTCCTTGAACTCATGCTTCCATCCCTTCCCCGGACGTCCTTTATGTATGACCACTGTCTACACGATTCAAATATAAAAATATTAACGAAAAATAGTTCTCTTCCGTGGCACTTAGCTATGTTCCAGTAATTGTTGAGTGTACAAAGTGTGTTCTTAATAGGATATCGCTGATAACGTTATTGAATTCTGAATACGCCTAATAACTGGGCAAACATTTCAGTGGTACGGCATATACATTTACGTCTCATATATTCAAACGGAGTGACTGGAAGATGTCTGCGATGTTTACATTACAAGCTTGCCGCAAAAAGAATGCTGCTGATGTAGACTTTTCTACAGAGAAAACTCTGCCGCCAGGCGTCCAATTTTCGTTATTGACCAGCTGGAGGGTTGCCATTAATATTTTGTGCATCTACTCATGGGGAAACGTTCATACGGCGATGAAGTGATGCAATATTTAGACCTTTTACATATTTCCCTTCCAGTGCACGATGCATTTACTTGTTTGTTTTACCCTGTTTTGATCAACTCTGGAAATTTCGACTTGAACACGCATGTCTTCGTTCACCCTCCATGGTAAAGTTTTGCACGATTTGCCAAAAGCACAATGAGAAATGCTTGTTTAAGAAACGGGATGTATATAGATGCAGCTCGATACAGCACAAATGACCGACGTAAACTCTTTTATATAAGAGTGAATCGTCTGGTTTTTGGGTTGGGTAGTCGGTGAACGTAGGAAAATGTCGAGCAATTATTCTTATGGTAAAGCGTATTATTCCATGAACTTGCGTCCGGTAGGCACGCTGTGCCAGTGCGCATGTTTGCCATCGACTCAATTTCAATTAGTCTACAAACAAGGTACATTGCTTCAGGAATTTTGTTCAATTTCTCTTCTACAATGCAGTTTCAGGAGGGGTGGGGAGAAGCGATGACCACGTAACAACTGCGTAAAGGGTCTACAAATTGAATATACATCCACGTTTATGGCGGAGGAAACATTACGGCTTATTCCCTTTGCATTATGCCGTGTAACTGGTGCTTTTTATCTGTTCAAATATGCCTTTTCAAATATAATATAGCAACGTCAGCCCAAGGGTGGTCACTCGGCATTATGAGCGTAATCGAATACTGATTATTTCTGATGCGGAAAAAGGTTACCCAGGGTGATTGCATTAATGGCGATTTTAGATGACTAATACATGAATTCGGAGGGTACTTTGTAGAGTTGAATCGCTTCCGTTCAGTTTACGATTCTGGAGCAGTATGGCGGAATATTTTTTCTAGGATCTCAATGGTATACAGAAAATGAGTGCTGGAAATGTAGGGAAAGCTCGCATTTAGCAGTTGTTGTAGAAAAACACCCACACGTTCTTGAACGAAGAGTATAGAACACTTTTATTGTTTATACTTCTTGCTTACTTGCTGTATAAATAGGTTGTATAATTTTAAATGCACTATATTTTCCCTCTTCATGGACTCATAAAAGCGATATAAAGTAGATTCAATAATTGGAAACACTCTTATAAAGCTTGCCTTTCACAAATTGTATTTAAAAGAAAATGTGGGTTTATTAAGAAGCCCTAAAGACCCGACAGAAAATGCCATAGTTGTCGAATTAAGCCTTGTTATCAAAAACTCCTTCCCCACCTAAACAAACAAACATACAAAATACCGCTATGCATGTATATTATATTATGCAGTGGTTGAACTCGAAGATTCATAGCTCATTGTTATTTTTTTAAACTATGAATTTCTTCATGAATATCGTAAGGTAAATAAACATTAATTATAGAAGGCACAACTGATACTTATATATAGCCTATTCGACAAGTTGTATATTTTTTGTTAAAATTAAACTTGCGCACAAAGCTAATTCGGACTCTGTAGAGACTATACGTTTAGATGAAATGGATTGCCGATGTGACTTTCCCCTCTTGTTTATTAAATTTCTAAAACTAATTCCGGTATGGCCAACTATGGGAATTCACATGAAAACATCATATCACACAATTCAATTAAGTTTGTTGCCTTGCCATATTATGTTAGCAAGCTTTTTTTTTTTTAAAAACATTGGTTATGAAACTGCTATGAATTTAAAAAGTAAAGAAATAGAATTTAATGTACTTAAGCGCACTTTACTATGTGCTTTGCTAATCTTCTTCGCTTCAGTCGTCCAATTATTAAGACAAAGGTCACAAGAGATTATAACATTGATCTTAATATGGAAAACTTTGTCATTCAATGAATCTACCAAAAGTGTCTCAATAAAGATTTCGTCCTTTTTCGTTCAGATTCTGGGTAAATATCATAATTCTCTGAAGGAAGTTAGTGAAGGAATCATAATGTCTAGAAAGAGGAAACGTATGAAGTGACGTTGATGTCACTCATCACTGTTTGTAGTTCGAACATTACTGGTTTATAATTGCTTATAAGCTTACCTCATTATTTTGCCATCAATTAATATCTGAACTCTATAATTACTAGCTGCAAACTGGTGCGATATGAATAGAAGCTAAGAGACTGTATTCGTGTTTGCAGATAATCGATAAGTTCATCTATGTCGATCTCGCGGTATCAGGTTTCGCGGTTTACCCACAAGATGGCATTGACTGTGCTTAATGGGATTCGAGAGGAGTTAGTTACCACTAATGCCTAAATAGCACTTTTTGTATATTACGAAAAGTGCAGCGGAAATGTTAGAGAAGGCAATAACAGGATATCCTTATCATAACGGAACCATTTTTGTCTTCTTTCACGGCTATTTCTTTTTTTCCCCTTTCTTGCTCCACGCAAGGTTTTTAGCTTCTTCTCATTGCTTCATCTTGCTGGTTGTCATTTCTCTCCCACAAAATGCTGTAATTCATCTAATTCCTCACAAAGTTCTCGCAATTACACTCAGGAACAATGGAACCTGTTGTCACAGTTAGCTGTTAGGAGTCATGATTCTTTAATCTGTCTTTTATTCGTCGTATACTCTGACCGTTTCATGCTCTTGTCGAAGGCCTCTGTAGATCTTTAGTCCTATAAAAGCAGGGATCTTTCTTGAATATGGCTTTTATGTGAACAGTTATTATTACTGTACATTTAAAACGCATAGTTTCCGTTTGAATACGTTCACGTAGTGAAACTTGGGAACTATACCGTCTGATACTGATGTGCAAAGACAAGAGCTGCTAAATTTGAATGTTCAAGCTGATGTTGAAACCCTTGGGTTTGGAAAAGGAAAAAAATTACCACTGTTACCGCTATATTATCAGGAATGTTTACAAATTGTTTCAGTTTTTTCTAATACAAAATTTTAATTTTGGTCAATTCTGAGTCGTGTAAGAATCCCTTGACTATCTTATATTTTTATCATGGCTGCCTCTATATTAATAAATGTATTTCTTGTTATTGTACTATGCAAGTACATGTAACTGTTCAATGGCACGTGTTATTTGGTCCTTAAATTTAATGTTTATTTAACATGACTTAAGGTTTTTTAAATTTTAAGATTAGAAATGATGCATAACGAATGTTGCAAATATTCACTGTAAAAAAACTCTTTTTGACTCTCATACACCGAAATAGAAATTGTTTAATTTATTTCTTTTAAATTTGAGGGAATAATCTTGCTTTGCAGTTTTTAAGTTGGAGATTTGCTTTTACCTTTAATGAATTTAAATGTATAATAGTAATTTGCATTGATTAGAAAATCTACACTCAATGATCAATGGAATGATATACATGTAGTAGTAGCCTAGATCAAAAGTATGATGGCAGAGCCTGGACCCCAACGTGCTACTAACACATCGCCATCAAAGAATTATACAATGCTAAATTTCTACGTTACAATCATATTTTAATTATTTTAATTAAGATTTTGGATGAAATTGTTTGAAAAAAGAAAAAAATTTTCGATCTTGAAATGGATTTTTCGATCGACCAGTTCTTTCTTTATATTCTCTGTATGCAGACATGGAAACATGTGGTTTTCCTAATGAAACAGTAAATTGATTTTTTCAAAACGGACGCAGGGCCTGCAGACATCTGCTTAATTTCTTTTCCACAAACTTACCGCAATTGGCATTTTGTAAATATTTCTCAATTCGAGTTTTATCTGGAAAGTACAAACCGGGAACTTCTTGAACAAGCCCAGTATTTTTGAGCTTCAGCATGTAAGATCGGATGTCAACACTACTGCAAAGGATGAAATTCAAAGCCAGCTTTGTTGAATTGTTGTTTCTTTCTAAATCCTCTCATCCTCTAAAAGTTACAGCGAGAAATTACAGTTCTGCCCACTCTGATTTAATTCCGGGGCTTAAGTGCTGCCAGAAGAAGGCTTTTGCAAGAATAGTAATTAAACCCATGCCATGACAAATACGGTGAGAATGTTTTGACTTCTCAGCTTTAAATCAAGACAGCTTAGATAAAAGTTGGCGAAACAAAAAAACCTTATCATTTCATAGAACGGGTTCCTTTGTGCCTCCCTTTTCATTTCGGTGAACTAATTTGTTGAGTGTGGTGTAGGCATCAACAGCGCGTAATCTTCCAGAACACCAATTAATTTGCATCGAGCAGATACGAGCGTTTTATGCTCTCGCTCATTTGACTTTTCACACTTAAGAAAAAAAATGGCAATTTGATTGGATTAAAAGTTTTCGGATTATATCGCATACTTGAAACTAAAGCAACTAAGTGAATGGTGCGACTTTCAATCGTGGAAATGTTCAAAGGCAGTGTATCGATAGGCCTATAGTCATCAAGTGTTCTTCCTCTTCATGCCATTAAAATCATTCCCCTTATGATAGGCGAATTCAGCTTTTAGGGATTTTATAGTGGCGTGGGATATTTCTCGTTCGTTGATCGTGTTTTCCTGTTAGTTTTGTGGACTCATGTCCTGTTGTGGTCCGAACTCATCGGTTTTGACCTGTTAGTTTCGGGCAATTGCAAATGTAATTTGCACTGTTTTTTATCAATTCACTATGACTCATTCGAGTCTGCAATTTGTAGAATTTGAAATGTTGACGAAGCTGGATTGCACTTTAAGGGTAGCAGGAAATGTATTTTATATCATTGAGGCCCATTGGCTTGCCATTTGTTGTTTGGCATGCGTCGACGCGATTTTTATAGCCATATCTACCAAATGTTCATTCTTTTTTTAAAACTGAACACTGGCACAGGTGGAATAAATGATAATAATGGTGTGGTTATTGAGGGCCCTCTTCTGTGTCGGTTTTCATTTCCCCTTACCCACGAATAATGCTGAACAATCGCCCCCTTTGTGCTAGACACGCATAAAAACAATAGAGAAGCCGTATTCATGAGAATGGCTTGTTTTACACAGTAAATACCTGTCATGAAACAATAAATAGCGAATCAAGTACAAAACATTTCCGCCCGTTTCCACAAAAGTTTGCCCAAATATTATGCCACATTGTCGTTAACTGTTTGTTCTGGTTCAAAAAACTGCATAGATAACTCCCCAATGCGAATTAGCCTCGAATGAGTTTCACATGGGTGAATTCTGAATTGCTTTTTAATTCACTCAGAAATGTGGGTACTGAAACCACGCGTTATAATTGTAGGCTTGTAGCTTTAAAAGGTAATATAAAGAATGTCATTTGAAATCTCCCCGTTTTGCGTTAACGTTTAGTGGCATAAATAAAATTAACTGCTCGTTCATCTCCTTCCCCATGATTTTTAATTACAATCTGGAACAATAGGCTGTATTCTGAACACCAAATTGAATTTCTTGTCCATCAATTAGCAAATGCCTCGTCATCCGTTGATACATTGTTTCATTGCCTTTTTAAACTTTGATACGAACAAAATATGTATTGGTTTTGCAAATGCAAAGCTTATAAATTAATTGTGAGGTCACGCGGTTTAATCCCGTGCTTCATTACAAATATTTACAATGTCTCTCCTCCTCTTTTTCAATGGTGCTTCGGCGAGATTGCCGTTTGCAAACCTATACAAACTAACGTGCCTTTTGTGCTGGAAAATAAAAAAGAATAGTCTTTTCTTGAATGAAATGGCTATTGTTCATCAAAGAATTGAATGCATTCCTCTGCGTATTGGAAGTGCTTTCCTTGCACTTTCTTGGCCAGGAATGTAGTAGCTTCTTCAATGGGAAAATGGCGCAATTAAAGTTTGATGAGAAAAATATTGCGAGTTAAGCTTTTCCTACATTGATCGATTTACATTCCAGATGCTGTTGCAAAACTCAAGATTTGTTGGTTGATTGTAAACAACAAAGCTATACTGTTTCTAGTTTTCTTGATTATGCAAATATTCTATGCATGTTTGAAAAAAAAATCCCTCATGTTGGGCATTCCGATTTTAAATACATGTACATATTTTGGCCAGTTACAGAATAAATTATTGGCTTAGGCTAACATTTCAAGTTTGGTAATCACCTTTTTTATTTAATTACAGGTTAGTCGCAATTGGGTTTCAAGCGGCGAACCCTTGGATGTCGCCATACCCATCATAAGAAAACCAGAGTTGCCGGCTGTATCAGCAGGTAAGATGAAAAGCCCATAAAATTCTGTTTATCTTTAATGGCATGATTTGCAGTATATTCTGTTGGTTGACCCTGTTTTTCCAATGAATTTCGTGAATGAGTTTCTTTCGTATTCATACATGATGAAAAACCCATTTATCACGTGCAATGTATGGACACGCCACGTTTTGATCTTGAATTTCTTCAGAATTAATATAAAAATTAGTACATGTATATGTAATACATTCATTTGGATAAATTAATCTGATATCTTGTGAATGTAGGCACGGATTCATGATTAACTGAAATCATTATACGTTGCATAATTGAGTTGAAATTCTATTTAACTTTTATGGGATTGAAAATAAACCTTAAAGTTTTTGTCGTTGACTTAACCCCTTTTTTAATTCAAACTTTTAATTCAAACACATGCACGTTCGCGTGTTGTAATATGAACAGGAACTCTCTTTAAAAATGTAACAAATACAATTTGGGTACATATACGTTTGAAAACTTTACAAAAGAGCGCCTTCAAGAAATGAATCAATTTAAATTTCGAAACTAAAAATCTATTCTCTTCACTGCCTTAGCTTGTTTTGGTAGTTTCTTCTTAGAACACAATCACCTTCTCTGTAGTGGTATAATAAAAATCTTTACTGGGCCACAATGCATTTATTTCCAAGCCAGTTTTTATTATTTAAAAGAAACATTTTTATATTTATACTAAATATACAGAATTACAACATTGTTTCAAACTTATTTTAAGGTTAGGTAATATATGCTTGTATAAATATTAAGATTCTAGGCAAATTTGCAGGAATTTTGCTATAGGATTAAAAAGTGGCTTGTAAATGCAGTGTAGCCCAGTAAAGGCTTTATACATGAAAGTATATTTGGAAACTATTTATTCTTTTAGCCGGTTTGTTGATACAATTTCTTCTTAGAACAAAAGGACCTTATAACAAAAATTGCCTGGAAATATCAAATTAAATATTCTGTTGGGCATTGAAATGCATATCTGGTTCTTTTTGAAAATAGCGAACCTCCCTGTTGAACCATCATCAAGATATATCACAATCACCTTCCCTGTTTTAAACCAATGAATCAATTTGAAATATATTTTACACTTAAAGTGTACGGTGTCAAACACTTGTATACACAGCTATGTTTTCTTATTTAAGTCTCTCAAAAATATACACCAGCTACGTTTCGGGTGCGGGTTGTCATTTATCTCACAACAGCCCACGAAATAATTATTATAGATTGCTCCTGCATTATCATCATCGTCACCAGCGCGCGTATGACGCTGCAACATCATCCTTTGTCATATTTTTTTCTCTTTCTGAAATTGGAGACGGTTTGTGCTTTTGTGAATGCGTGTGGGTGGGGGGAGGTGAGGGACTATTGTGGCTGGTTCACCTGCCCCAGCATCCTTAACAGCGCCGTGTTTTGTGCGCTTTTTGACAGGGCCTGCGTGATGATTTGGCCTTCAACATTAATAGGTTAGCAATAATGCCGGGCTAGGATGCGGAGAACAATGTAGGTGTCATCGAGGAGCTCTTTTTGCGCGGCTAACAATGGGGGCTAAATCAACATTCCACGTAGACCGAAAATAACGCGGCTGAAAAGGCACGGAGCAAATGAGTATTGTTTATGAATGAGGGTGGAGCCACGTGGCCTCCGGCAACTTTCACCCGTGTGTCATGACATATGCTGGCGTCTAATTTGGTGGTCACCTTTTATATCGCTGTTGCGTGCAGCTCTTGATTGCCTGCCA
>JAQIXS010004580.1:0-14731 GCA_034700785.1 Rossiulus vilnensis
GGACCTTATAGTCAACTTGGGATGAAAACGTTAAAAACGACGTTATTTGGGTGACACGTGTTGATGTTTAAAGCGAATTCGGTGATTTGTTTAGACAAGTATTTAAATTGTATACAACGACCAATAAAAGAGATTCATTCCAAACACTAACCTAAAACCAAAATAGTATCAGGTGCAAACGCCGAATATAAAAATTCATGGTATTTTCTCTCTTTTTCGCTTTTTTCTCTATTTTTCGCCCTTTTTTTCTTTTTTTTTTTTCGCTCTTTTTTGGCCTTTTATTCGCTTTTTTAACCCTTTTTTACTTTTTTTTGGCTTTCTTTTCGCTGTTTAGACCATAAACCATGAACTGTTTTTTCTCTAATTTTCGCCCTTTTTCTTTTTTCGCCCTTTTTTCTCTTGTTTTCGCCCTTTTTGTCTTTTTTTCGCCCTTTATTCTCTTTTTTTCGCCGTTTTTTCTCTTGTTTTCGCCCTTTTTGTCGCCCTTTATTCTCTTTTTTCGCCCTTCTTCTCTTTTTTTCGCCCTTTTTGTCTTTTTTTCGCCCTTTATTCTTTTTTTCGCCGTTTTTGTCTGTTTCGATATTTTTTTCACCCTTTTCTCTCTTTCTTCGCCCTTTTTTTTCCTATTTCTCTCTCTTATTTTTCGCCTTTTTATTTTCTCTTTTTTCGCCCTTTTTAACTTTTTTTTGGCTCTTTTTTTCGCCCTTTTTTCTCTTATTTTTCGCCTTTTTATTTTCTCTTTTTTCGCCCTTTTTAACTCTTTTTTGGCTCTATTTTTCGCTTTTATTAACCCTTTTTAACTCTTTTTTGGCTCTTTTTCACCCTGTTTTAGCACTTCTTTTTCTCTTTTTTTACCCTTTTTTACTCTTATTTTGGCCGTTTTTTCTCTTTTTTTACCCTTTTTTTCTCTTGTTTTTGCTCTTTTTTTCGCCCTTTTTTCACCTTTTTTTGTCTTTTTTCGCCTATTTTGACTATTTTTTCAGCGATTTTGTCATCGATGGTCCTTCGAAATTCAGTCCTAAAACTTTTTATTTCCGTCTTCAGTTTTTCGATTTCTGAAGAAAGATTTTCTGTGATGATAGGCAGTTTCTTTTCTAGGCCTTCCGTTGTTTGCCTGAGTTCCTTCTCGAGGTTCTTGTCCTTCTCAATTCCTTGCAGTTTATTCTTAAGTTCCCCAACTTTTTTGTTCAATTTTTCGATTTCCTCATTGGTCTGAAATCAATTTTTGCAACAAATTTTAAGACACAAGCCGGTTTATATATTTTCATTTATTGTATGGAAGATACGTTACAAATTCTTTCAAACTAGTGAGGGCATCTTCTCTGTACACTCTAGGCAAAAGTTAGCACTTCTTTTTATGAGCCTAAAATAGAAAAATAAATTGTATAAGAGCCAAATTCTAAAATTATTTGTTTTTAAATGTTAGCATTTTTGAGACACCATATCACGAATTAATACATACATGTAAAGTGATCATAAAACTTAGTCTTTATTGGTTATATTAATTATTGAAATTTAACAAGTTTGATTGCTTAGGACTTGCGTATAACGATCGCAGCATAAATATAAGAATACTATAAAATAAGGCGATGTTTTGAAAATTATTTTCTTTTTAGGAAACACGTCATGGTCATATTTTCCTCTCTTTAGGAAGACACACCAAGGTACATAATTCAATTTTTCTGGGAACATATCATCATCAAGCATTTTTTTTTCAGGAAACACATGATACATGCAAAATATATACTTGCCCTAACTAATACTGCTCACAATATAAATTTCAAGACCTTGAATTACTTGGCAACATACATGTATTTTGAATCATGTCCATTGTCAAGGCAATGTGCAAGACATACCACGAAAAAGCGATTATTGAACATGTGACCTAGGTCACAAACAGTGTTTATATCAGAGAATGAGAATTGTTAAGATTTTCTAAATTTATCATCGAAATCATTTCTCGTTACAGGTGATCTGTACAATGGGCAATGGATCAGGTGATTATGATTACGACGTTTCAGGCACAAATTCCACGATGCACAGGGTTATGATCAAAAGATAAGCTGCACAAGTAATTTGAAAATGAATACAAAAGGTAAAATATGTTTTAAATTGTACTAAACTTTGACTTTCTTTGATTCATGGCCCTTGTATGCGTATCTTGCAACTTGGCACATTTGCTAACTTCATAGTGTATATCATAGTAAAACCACAAAAATCATTTTTGCAGGTTTTGCCATTTTCTGGCGTCATTTTTATGTGTTTTTTTTTCCATTTAATAGCGTCAATTCTATCGATTTACCATTTCCTAGCGTCATTTTTGTGGTTTTTGCCATTTCCTGGTGTCATTTCTGTCGCTTTGAAATTTCCTGGCATCATTTTTGTGGTTTTTGCCATTACCTGGCGTCTTAAATGGCAAAAACCACAAAAATGACGCGAATAATTGGCAAAAACCAAAATATAGACGCCAGGAAATGGAGAAAACCATAAAAATGACGCCAGGAAATTGCAAAAACCACAAAAATGACGCTGGAAAATGGCAAAAACCATAAAAATGACGCTAGGAAATGGCAAAAAACATAAAAATGACGCTAGAAAATGGCAAAAACCACAAAAATGATGCTTGAAAATGGTAAAAGCCACAAAAATGACGCCAGGAAATTGCAAAAGCCACAAAAATGACGCCAGTAATTGGTAAAAACCACAAAAATGATGCCAGAAAATGACAAAAACCATAAAAATGACGCTAGGAAATGGCAAAAACCATAAAAATGACGCTAGAAAATGGCAAAAACCACAAAAATGATGCTTGGAAATGGTAAAAGCCACAAAAATGACGCCAGGAAATTGCAAAAAACACAAAAATGACGCTGGAAAATGGCAAAAACCATAAAAATGACGCCAGGAAATGGCAAAAACCATAAAAATGACGCCAGGAAATGGCAAAAACGACAAAAACGGCGCCAGAAAATAACAAATACCATTAATGATGCCAGTAAATGGTTAAGACCACAATAATTACGCCAGGAAATGGCAAAATCCACAAATAAACGCCGGAAAATGGCAAAACCCACAAAAATGACGCTAGGAAATGGCATAAACTACGAAAATGACGCTACTAAATGAAAAAAACGACAAAAATGACGCTAGAAAATGTAAAAAAACGGTAAAAATGACACCAGGACCTAACCCAACATTGGACTCGACCTTGATCTTAACCAAGGTTTCCATTTTCCTTTGAATTTTCTTGTTTTGCCTGACCTAGATCTAGGTGAATGTTAAGGTCTAAAAAGCCGACATTGACAGTAAAAAAAACCGAAGAAAATGACAGTAGGAATATGAAAAAACGACAAAAATGATGCTAGAAAATTGCAAAAACGACGATAGGAAATGGCAAAAACGACAAAAATGTTAAAAACCAAAAATGATGTTAGCCCAGTCAGATGACGTAGCATTGAGATCTGAAACGTCCACAAGCCCCTAAAACCCTCTCAGCTACGGGGGGCCGTCGATGCCCCCCGCACTGGGGAACCCCAACCATCCCGGACATTTCAATCAGTGGAAATATCGGTTCTAATTTTGTGAATATGTTCACTCTAGGCAAAGTGAATGCGATTGTACCAATTTTGTCATTTTCAATCTTTTAGTGCCACCATTTGCGATTTTTTCCCTAAGCATACCTCGACCGAAATTTGGCGAAATACGAAGTTTTGCAAATTTGTTTAAGAATAAATTTTGGCCAATTTTATCGAAAATAGGAGAGAAAAGTTTGGCGCTTGTTTCCAAATTACATTTTAAAAATCCGACCTAAATATACGTAAAACGCTTTCGATTTTTAACGTTCTCTGAATTCTTTCCAAATTTATTCACACGCAAAATTGCTACAGATTATACTTTGCATAAAAAACTACAAAGATGAACCAGAAAAATGCTGAATTGCCACTTTATTGGACTTAGTAATGTTTTCATTTTTCCAGTAAAACCAAAAATGGAATTTGTGTGTCATGCGAAACATTCTCTGCTCTACATTTCTGGATATTTTTCAGATTCTCAGCTATTGAAATTTAGAAGAAAAGATCACAATAGTTTACATGACACATAGATTAAATTTTCGCTTTAATTAAACAATTAAAAAATTTCTACCATTATAAATTGCCAGCATAAGTGGAAAACCTGAAAAATATGCAGAAATACAGATCAACACATAAGGATTGTCGAAAATTCATTGTAAATCATGAATTTTGGCACACATTTTTCTATGAAATGGCTGAGAAATATCAAGTAATGGAACGTCTTAGGCAAAAAAATATAAATGTTTGAATTAAATCCTGTACAATTTTAGACATTAACTATAGGAACGTAGGTGAACAATTATGAAAAATGTGATTATTAATTATGGATTTTGCAGTATAATTTGCTAAAGAAAAGTACTAAAGAATATACGTTTTTTTTAAGACCGTGATTATTAACACAGTATTTTGGGTCAAATTCCAGCATACAATTTGCTTAGAAATATTATTAATTGAACGAACGAAGAATTGCTACGTACAATTTGTCAAAATCGAAACAAAACGTATATAACGACCTCATAAAATGATTAGAATATAGGAAATATTGGATATTTTGCTAACATACAGGAAAACACAAGATAATTAAACCGGCACTCTGGTAATATTTGTTCCGACGCCATGGTAATATCTGCTAATATTCGTTCTGGTAAAATATGTTCTCATTCTCAGAATCTCAGAGTCTGGGGGAAGAATTATTGGAACCTATTTTTGATGAAACGTATTAATTAGCTGATTTGTCTAAATATCCGAGTGTAGCCTAAAACACATAATGATGAACTAGTTTCAGCTCAATTTTTGAAAATTGTATTTTTAAAAATATTGCATTTAAACGTAGACAAAAATCCACATCCACACTGCTTCCAACCAACAACAGGTTCACAAATCATGGATTTAAATACGATTGTGCTAATCATTTGGTAACCTTCTTATGGTTATTTTTGCGACACCCCGCATGGCAACCAGTGATGGAGGACGAGTCCATTGAGGACCCTTCCTCACACCCCTTGCATCAACCCCATTGTTGCCAGATCAACAGTATAACCTTTGTTGTGAATTTCTGACAGGGACGTGTGTTTTTAGCGACACAGCCCGTGCTGAATTTCGGCACAATGCTGACCCTCTCCGTTCTGATTTTGTGGACTGTCACTGCAGGTGCCATCAACGATGGTAATTCCAGACTATTGTCAAGAGCACGAATCCTACATGCATGACATAGGGCCTACAAACGTTCCTGCTTGGTCCATGCTTTGAGAGCTGCACGTGGACAATGTTTATGTCTTATCTTACAAAATTCACTGACAACGTGGACAAATGATAAAACGATATCATTTCAATTCCAAGGATGAGATGTCTTGCAAAAATGCCAATCAACAGTAATCCTTGGATGATTTTCGTAATACCTCCAAATGACATTGCAAGGAATTAGCATGCAGTTGCTGTGGTTCATGCATGATCATGCAACAGATTGAAATGCCTGTAGTATGACATGTCCTACATATGCAAGTTGGCAGATCGTAAACTGCAGATCCCAATGCTTGAAACGTCAAACTTATCTGCTTGTATACCGTACATGTTCTGCCACTTCGACAACCTGTAGTTGCCTGATGAAAGAATGATATCAATAAAAATGTTTATCTCATTGCACTGAACTTAAGCGTCTCGTGTTTTCTTCAGAGAATTAAATTGCATGAGAGGCTGAGGCCGGATCATAGCGGCGGATGTCACAAACGTCAAAATAAGGGTTAAACACAAACTGCACTCTTTGCACGCTGTGCACCCTGGTGAAAACATCAGTATGTGATTCTCTACTGACATCACTATTGTAAATACAAAGATTTCTTGGACTGCTAGTATCAGTATGGTTGGTGATATCACTTAAGTTTTACTGTTGTCACCACATAGCAGTATATTCGTACTGATATGTACTGATCTTTCCACCAGGGTAATTGACATTTGACGGCATATGTTATTATCATACAAACCATCAAGCATCAATCCAAACCTCAGTAAAATGGAACTTTTCCACTGCCCAGATCAGAATTTCCCCAGTCTGACGTTTCTGAAAGAGCCTCCGTATCGTGTGGATTTTGCCAACACCAAAGGAATTACCATTGAATGCGAAGCCAGTGGAAAGCCCGCACCAACCGTAACCTGGACTTCGGCCGATGGAACCACCGTAAGCAACATCTCTGGACTACGTGAAACATCCCGGAATGGAAACCTGGTGTTGAAGCCTTTCACCCCCCAGAATTTCCGGTTAGACGTTCACGCGGCAGTTTACCGTTGCACCGCATCGAACACCGCAGGAACAATAAATAGCAGAGATGCACAGGTCCAAGGCGGTATGGATTTGGAAATAGATAATTGGGGATCTTAGCTTGCCTGAAATGCAATCACGTGTTTCTTTCTTCAGTCGTTCTCCAGGCCCATGACATCCAAGTTTACGACACCTACGTGGCCAAGAGGAACACAGCGGTGTTCAAATGTGACATACCGCCGGTCCTGAAAAACCACCTGAAGGTGGTGGCCTGGATCAAAAACGAGAATCAACTTATTGAGCCTGCAAATTCTAACTGTATGACTTTTTCACTCCAAGACTTTCATTCCCAACTCTGTAAAATGGTAGTAATTCATCTCAATTTACAATTCAGCACCCGACAACAAATACGCAATCATGCCGAGCGGTGAACTTCACGTCCGCGATGCAACTCTGGATGAATCTGGGTCCAAATACAAATGCAAAGCCGTTAGCACCCTCACGGGAGAAGCTCAAAGCAGCTCGAATGCTGGTCAGCTATTTGTTACGGGTAAGTTTGATCCAACATTTACAGCCATAGGAAGCTTTCCAAATTTAAAAAGTTCTAACTACCATCAGAATCCACCGGTGTTATTCATCCCAAAATCCTGGATAGTGCATCGGCAATTCTGGCTCACGAAGGACAAACCGCTGTTTTACCATGCGTAGCTCAAGGAAATCCAGTTCCCTCAGTCAAGTTAGTACACGCTTGCAGTACACGTACCGTATGACGTCAGGGTTACCCATTACCTGGAAAAACTGGAATTGGCAGGGAAATTGAGAAGGACTGAAATAGTCAGGGAATATTAAATTATTTTGAAAACGTCAGGGCAGCTTGGGGGCCCTGTACCAGTAATTTATTTTTTACTAAAAATCATTTTGGGATTCGGTTTTTATGACAAGTTTTCAAACAGCATTTTCAAAAAATGTATGAAAATATAAGCTCAGAAATCTTTTTTTCCCCAAAAGTTCCCTTCAGTGTTAATTTAAAATAATACTGAGAAAGGGTACAGTTATGTAGCATAAAATCCCATGATTGGTGATGTGACGTTACTAAAATTTGCAGGGAAATTTAAGGTAAAATATATGAATGGTAATTTAGTTTATCAAGAAAAATTACCTTTTACATTCCCATAATTGATATTTTAAAAACACAGTAAGACACAGAGAAAGGGCAACTGACGTTTTTTAAATGTGTTGGAGATCTATATTTTTCATGGATTTGAAAGCATGAAATGCATAGAAAAGTCATATAATTTTACAGTACCAAATCCATCATAGACATAATTGGCACTTACAAGTTTTCAACATAGTCAACACACGCAATCAGTCGTATTGACAGAAAAATAAAATATCCATTATTAAATCACATAGCATTCCTTGCATAACGATGCGTCGTATTCTAATCAGCCAGGGAAATTTGTCCAAAAAACTGGAAAAGTCAGGGAAGTTTAAAACCTTATTTATGGGGGAGCCCTGGAAGATTTCAAGCTTGTAAAAATTGCATTTTACATGAACGAATGCTTAGATGGTACAAGAAAGGAGCTGAAAATAGAACAGTGCCACTGAAAGCAGGAGACCGGCACATTTTCACATCGAGCGCTTTGTACATCCGCGATGTGAGAACGGACGACGAATCCACTTACGTCTGCGAAGTCTCCAGCGATGTGGGAAAGGAGCAATTAGCCATTGCTCTGAGAATTTCTGGTGATTACAGCCTCACAATCTTGATTCCTTCCTAATTAATGTGATTTTCCAGCTGCCATAGATGATTGCAATTCAACACATTCTTCCAGCTCCTCTCTCGGCAACAATTCAGCCTGTAACCCAAAAGGCCAAAATCAACGATAAAGTGACATTCACCTGTGAAATACACGGTCAGCCCGTACACTCGATTGCATGGCGGCACGATGGTGTAACCATCAAAAAGGCAAGCGGTAAAACTCTGGAGATTGATAAAGTAGACGCCAGCAGTCAAGGGATTTACCAGTGTTTCGGAAGCAACGATGAAGAGATGGTACAGGCGATGGCACAACTGCACTTATCAGGTTAAAACAACACCATCCAACAAACTATTATACAATTTCCTGTCTTAACCATATCTTAACCGTATAATTATCCAGAGGTCCTGCCGTATTTTGTTAAAACCTTCGATGAGGTCACAACGAAGCCTGGTGGCCAAGTAGCGGTCAAGTGCAGTGCATCCGGGATTCCAAATCCAGTCGTATCATGGGCTGTTGATGATATTCCCATCGAAACCTCGGCACGTGTCCGAGTCACTTCAGACATTGATGGCGATGGAAGAGTTGTCAGCCTTATTACGATCAAGAACACGACTGTTAGTGATGGAGGGCTTTACAGTTGCATCGCAGCCAATGTAGCAGGAAAATCTGTCCATTTAGGCAGAATCAATGTGCTCGGTAAGCTGCCGAACCGTTCCTGAAATCACATCAATACATTTAAGAGCATTAACGAACTAGAGAAATCGTACCCAATTAGGTGAAATCGGAATCCGAACTGTGGAACAAAAAATTGCCGTAGCAGGTGAAAATGTTTACTTAAATTGCCCTTATTATGGGTATCCAGTCCAAGAAATAGTATGGGAGAAAGGTAAGAAAAATTAAGACATTCTTGTGCAGATACAAGGACATGCATTTTGTACCAACCGAAACGTTGTGCGAATATGGTTCGGTTCCCTGCTAAAATCTTTCCCATAATTTCCTACAGATGGTAGAATCCTTCCAATAAACACCGGTCAAAACCTTTTAAAGAATGGTACTCTCATAGCAACGGACGTTACCAAATCTGCCGACGGAGGCGAATACCAGTGCTTTGTCAGAAACCCTGCTGGAAAAATAGAGGAAGGAAAAGTAGATGTTGCAATTTTGGGTAAATATAAACAATGTACTCGTAAATATTTGGTTCGTGAGGTTTAAAGCTTTCAACCATTATATTGAGCATAATTTCATATCTTGCATAACACTAATCACTTGTAGGTGAAAACTGTTTGCTTACGACAAAATGCCGTGACCACTGCAAGTTTCGTTTCGTTACATTGCAGTTCCTCCCAAAATAGTTCCTTTTGAGTTTCAAGATGAGCTGCTGCGAGAAGGCATGCGAGCCAGACTCCAATGCGTTGTTAGCGAAGGAGATCTGCCTTTAAATGTCACCTGGCTGAAGGATGGGAAAGCCATTCCTCAAAATCTAGGCGTGTTAGTCAGAGTGTTAGACGAGTTTTCCACCATTCTGACAATTAGCAGCATAATCCCCAGCCACAATGGAAGATACACCTGTGTGGCGTCCAACCGTGCTGCAACAGTGACCCATGTCGCGGAACTATCCGTTAACGGTAAACACCATGTTTTCTTTCAATTTTCCAGTTTCTCCTAAGGTCATCCCCTTTGCCTTTCTCGATGACCAGTTTTACAAGGGAATGCGAGCGCACGTGACATGTGCGCTCAGTCAAGGAGACCTTCCGGTCACATTTAAATGGCTCAAGGATGGTGCCGGCATTTCACCAGAGCTCGGAGTGTCCAGCAGACAATATGACGAACACACAGATTCCCTTAGCATTGAAAACGTTAGCTCTCGGCATTCTGGCAACTACACGTGCATTGCGCGGAACAAAGCTGGACAGGCTTCCCATACCGCACAACTTCTGGTCCGTGGTAATGCCGGCCGTGCCGCACTGCATTTTCACTCCTAACAATGTTTTCTTTCAGTTTCGCCCAAAATCGTGCCCTTTCAATTCCGGGGCCTTCTGCACGAAGGCACTCCGGTCAGAGTGGTGTGTGGCTTGCAGGAAGGAGACACACCGGTCCAGTTGTCTTGGCTGCACGATGGTGTCCCTGTGGTCGCAAGTGGCTCTCGCACATTCTACAACGTGGATGGCTTGTCCAGCATTCTGTCCATCGCGAGCCTTGCCGCTGACCACGCAGGCATCTACACGTGCGTGGCCAAGAACGGAGCGGGTGTGGCTCGGCACGATGCCGCGCTTCATGTTAATGGTAATTTCTAAGCCTTTCACTCTTCCAGTAGCCCCGAAGATTGTGCCATTTTCGTTCCAAGCTGGAGATCACGTTTTTGAGGGGGCACTGGCGAGACTGACCTGTGTGGTCTATCAAGGAGACCTTCCCCTTATGATCGAATGGCACAAGAATGGTAGAACCATCCCGAATGCCCTTGGCATCACCGTTCGCAATGTTGACACCTACACGAGCATATTAACGATTGATCGCGTCGAGTCCAAACACGAGGGCAACTATACGTGCATTGCTCGTAACAAAGCCTCTTCTGCAAGCCACACCGCAGCCCTAGTGGTCAATGGTAGGCGCAAACTGCTTGACACGTATCCTGTCCTCTTGTTTCAGTTCCGCCCAAGATTGTGCCCTCCTCTTTTCAAGAAGAAAGCTTAGTCGAGGGCGTTCTGGCACGAGTGTCGTGTGTTGTCAGTCGCGGAGATTTGCCTCTTGACCTCCGCTGGGAAAAAGATGGTGTCCAAATTACCAATGGGGTTTTCGGGGTGCAGATAAAGTCGTTCGATGATCACTCCAGTATCATGTCCATTCCGTCTGTGTCCCCGACTCACAATGGGCAGTTTTCTTGCATAGCGAGTAATGGGGCAGGCTCTGACAGACACTCGACAGAGCTTGTCGTACAGGGTAAATAAACTAGTAACAAAATATGAGAATTAAATTTGATGTTGCCTTCGAAATAATCAAATTTAACTTTCGTTATGCCCTACTTGATACCTATATCTCGGTGACCATTTTATTAAGTTCTATTGTCTGACATCCAAAAGAAGTTACTGTCGAATTACTTTTTAGTGCCTCCTCGCTGGTTGAACGAGCCAAAAGACATGTCAGTTTTGAAAGATTCCAGCGTTTTGCTGCACTGTCAGGTCGAAGGCTTTCCTAAACCTGTCATCACATGGAAACAAGGCACAGGTAGTCTTGCAAATAGCCCCTCTCAGCTCACCTCAGCAGCAAAGAATCATTTGTGAACACTACTTTACTTCATTTTCAGATGCCCGTCAAACTGATTTGGTCAGGGTTCTTGTTAATACTGATAACATTCATTTGTATCCCAACGGATCTCTCTGGATAAAAAGCGTAAAATCTTCTAACGAAGGATTCTACTACTGCCTCGCATCAAATGGAATTGGAAAAGGACTCGAAATTCGAGTACAGTTGAAAATAAATGGTACTCGAGCATGCCAGTAAGTGTTATCTGCAAAAAAAAAAAAAAAAAAAAAACAAGTATGTTTTTCCAGCACCACCAACTTTCAAGCACGCAGTCCACGAACAAACTGTTGCGCTCGGTTCAGATGCCCAGTTGCAGTGCTTGGTACGAGGGGACACCCCAATCAAAATAGGATGGTACAAGAGCGATAAGGTTATAGAGAACGGGCAAGCACGGTAATTGCAATTATAAGAATGTTGTTCGAATCTCTCATGCTAGACTTACTAATTCTGGAAATGTCTTCAGCCATAAAATAGAGACTACCAACACGGCATCAGATGCACTATCACTTCTAAGCATTCAAAACGTTGCCCGGCAAGACACCGGACACTACCAGTGCACTGCTCAGAACGAATTCGGCGTCAACAATGCTTTCATCAAACTAACAGTCTTGGGTAGGCAGAAAACGTGAAGTCATTTCGTAGAAGACAATTATGGAACCTAATTTAACCCCATTTCAGAGCCACCCGAATCCCCCACAGACATTCAGGCCATGTCTATCGGAAGCCACACTGTTGAGTTCTCATGGACGGCGCCCTACAGTGGCAACGAGCCCGTATACAAGTACATCATTCAGTACAAAAAGGAGAAAGGTAAAGACAAACCTTTATTACGTATACAATGTAGGTCAAATTACGGCAAAAGCACAAATCATTGGTTTGTAAAAGTCGGCTAAACATTGACTTTCACATCTAGATGCATGGGATGATGCCATCACAATGGAAACAGTCAATGGAGATCCAACTAATATCATTGTGACCAAACTGCTACCAGCTACCGATTATTTGTTCAGGCTTTTTGCTGAAAACGCCCAAGGCAGAAGCCCAGCAAGCCAAATTTTCCGTATGTCAACAAAAGAAGCGGGTAAGAACACCCTGTATCGTTTTTATAACAGCAATAACAAAACAAACTTACGCATTTCATAATAAAAATTAACAAATTCCAGCACCGAATGGGCCACCTCGTGATGTTCGTGTGGAGCCAGTCAACACCGAAACATTTAAAGTTATGTGGAAGGTAATCAGTAATTATGTAATCAAAATCACTTGATATGTCACCAAACCCATCAAACACCTGCTGAAAATATCCCTGCAACAAGCACGATTATTTTAGTTCATACTGTAAATGAGGATGCTCTGTTCACTTGAGTTGTACGTTTTCCAACAAATTGTCATTACTGTTCAAAGGCCCCAGAAGAGAGGTTGTGGAATGGACAAATTTTGGGATACTACATCGGCTACAAAGAAGTGGACACAAAAGACACATTCCTGTACAAAACCCTCCTGACACCAGAAACCGAAATCATGACGGTGCAAATCGGTGGGCTGAAGCAGTTTAAGAAATATGCCGTGATCGTGCAGGCATACAACAACCAAGGGAAAGGACCAGAATCTGAAACCGTCATTGTGATGACTTCCGAAGGAGGTGAGTGGTCCAAGATCTTGTACTACAACTAGCTTTGCCATTATTTTAGCTGGTATTTCGTGATCCTTAGCTCCTAGTTCGGCCCCAATCGATGTCCACTGCACCACCCTCACATCCCAAAGCATTCACGTCACTTGGACTGAACCTCCTGCAGACTCCATCAATGGGATCCTCAGCGGCTATAAGGTGCTGTACAAGCCAGCTACCGACTGGTTTGGTGGGTAAGGTGAAGCACAGAATTGGCTATAATGTTGTGCTCACAGCGTGCCTTTTTCATAACATTCACTAATAACAGATCACGATTGTCTGTAAACAAACAACAAAATATCATTGCAGAGGATGCTGCAGAAAGCTCGAACGTAACGCTCCACACCCCGATGACATTAAATCACCTGGAGAAGTTCAGCAATTACAGTATTCAGGTGCTGGCCATGACCAAAGCCGGAGAGGGACCGAAAAGCAGTCCGGTTTTCTGCAAGACCCAAGACGATGGTGAATGCTTGCTCGACAATATCAGTTTTGGGACACTTTTTCATTAAACCCTTTACGTATCCATGTTTTGACTTACCAGCACCGGGAAAACCAGTCGATATCAAGGCTTTTGCCACCTCAGAAGACTCCGTTATCGTGGCTTGGAAGCCACCCGAGAATCCTAACGGTGTCATCCGGTCTTACACGGTTTATTGGAGAGATTTGAGCAATGCCGAGGTAAGTTGATCGGTTTATTCATGATGCGATGACGCAGTTCAAAATACATCATATTCCACATCTTTGCTGCAAAACTGGTTTGATCACTGTCAAATTTGCTCAGTTGTAGTCTCTGGCATAAGACCGCTGGCATACATCTATAACTCCCATTGGAAAACTTATCTTTTTATGTCGCATGAGGCCATTTCAGGATATGAGTGCTCACACAATTACAGCTCATCTGAATCTGCACGAGGTCACGCGGTTGAAGAAGGGCCACCGCTACGAATTCTGGGTGAAAGCGTCCACCTTGGCCGGGGAAGGACAAAGTTCCAAAACTGTCTTTCAGACTCCCAATGGACAGAAAGGTCATCCAATGCAAATAAATTTACGTATTTACAGACAGGCACACTTAAACCAGACTAAAACCTTAAATTTCATCAACATCTTAGTCCCAGCAAAGGTTGTTTCCTTCGAAAACAAGTTAATCACTCCATGGAAAGAGGATGTCGTATTGCCGTGTCAATCCATTGGAAATCCTCAACCGACGAGGCTTTGGTCATTCAAGTGCGCTTCAGCTTTGAATATTTTGCTACAAATCCGAGGAAGTTACAGAATTCAGTAAAGTTTCCCATTACAGGGAAAATCGTATACAAGATGGAGACCGCTACAAAATTTCAGCAGATGGGTCTCTTACCGTTAAACGGCTTCGAGAGCAAGATGGTGGAGACTACGTCTGCACCGTGCGCAATGACTTGGGGGAAGACCACATCACATATGCCATCACTGTCATAGGTAGACGAGAAATCAAGATCATATGCACAATTTATACCTACATGTTTCATGTTCTGACTTGACATCCTTTCCAAATAGCACCTCCATCAGCACCGCAGCTTGCGGTCAAATCTACTTCATCGGACAAAATTGAAGTCCAGTGGAACATCCCATTCAGCAAAATGTCAAGAATAAAAGGTAATGGTTATAGTGTACTTTGCAAAAATTCTGGAACTAA
>JAQIXS010004581.1:0-14729 GCA_034700785.1 Rossiulus vilnensis
GTTCCCTATTAAGTTAGACGGGACTTTAGAAAACTGACCATATAAGCGGGGTGACCATATAGCCGGTACTGACTGTAGTGATAACAGTATACAATCCCACTGATACTGGTCCATTCTAATGGAGCTTTCAACACATTTTAAAGAAAGTTATCAATTACGTAACATGCAATTGGTTGTGCGAAGACATTAGGAAACATTATGAAATTAACGCATCCAAGAGTTCAAAACTGGCATCCCTATAAAGTCTGAGTGACCAAAGCAACAGACAGAATTTCATCACCTGACATTTTATTTCATGACCTTTCCACGATCTCCATTACCGCAATTTCATTCCATCACTTCGATTACCCGAATGTTATTCCATGACTACGCAGTGACTTCCCATGCCAGCGGACACCATCGAAAAATATTAATCGTAAAACAATCGAAAAATATTTAAAAACAATTCCTAAACACTCAAAACCCCTTCCATCGGATTAAGTGCCACTCAAAAGTCATTACCTAAAAGGGGATTTTCCCTTACTTCACCTGACTTTCCAGGTGCGCACGAACCCAGACACAGCAACATCGCAACGCACGTCATGTTACGCAGCCGGATCGTTTCACGGCTGCCGCTCAGAGGTCAAGTGCTCAAGACGGGGGTCAATCGGATGAAACGCGAACCGGATCCAGTTCCGGCGCATGCCCGTCACCGGAGCTGGTGTTCCCGGCGTGCAACGCGACACCGCCGCTTTATTGTCGCCTACTGCCAACAGCACCATGTGTGTGTGGGCCCGAACCCGAGCCGTAAAAAACTCCTCCAGCAGCTAGTTTTAATTAAACGTCGCAATGGCGGGAGGCCATCGACTCGACCGTCGTTACCAACGGCGCTCCCCCTTCGGCCGCTTGTCAAATATTTTCGTTTGGCGACTAACCTCGAAATTGGATGAATGGGGAGGGAGGGGGGGTGCAGTGAGATGGGGCCAATAAATCACGAGCGGCAACGTGCCGAATTAATTAGTGACGCTGATGAGCTAGGGTAGACACAATGAATGGTAAAGCTACAGAGGGCGTCCATCAAGGACGTCCGAGGTTAGCGGAATGGGGCTTGTGCTAAACGCATCACACGCCATGAACGCTTGAAACAATGTGACGTGTTTTCAGTTTAAATGTCATCATTATCAGCGCGTTGCACCTGTAATGACTATCTGTATAACAACAACGCCATGTTCGGTGGAAATGTGTCGTGATTTAGTGTGGAAATAGGACTGCCAGTGTACGAGACATTATGACAATTGGTTTTTAGCCCTACGTTTAGCCAAAATTACTAAGTTTTTGACTAAATAAGGTGATGCCATCTGGACGCATTTGTATTGCCAGGGTCGGAGTTGGCTTGGGGACATAAGGACATTGGAATTTTCATCACATGTCCGATACAGAACAAAATACTGGAATTCCATACTTTAATATTCATTATTATTCATAAGCATGGATTATGTGATTTGATGAACTTCCTAGAAAGCAATGAAATCTGACCCTCGCCATTCAGCCATATTTTGAATTGCAACAATGGCAATTTAGTTGCAAGCAACCAGGGTATGAGATTTCAGTTTTCGATCACTTGTATCCAGTTTTCAATCAGTCCTTTCCATACCAAGCTCAATATTCTAATAGGCGAACTGGACGTCCACCTACCCTCTCTACGGCAGTGTCCGGTTTTCGAAGACCTCCCCCCCTCCCCCTCCC
The DNA here is from genome assembly GCA_034700785.1 of Rossiulus vilnensis. Taxonomy (NCBI): domain Eukaryota; kingdom Metazoa; phylum Arthropoda; class Diplopoda; order Julida; family Julidae; genus Rossiulus; species Rossiulus vilnensis. The sequence continues at coordinate 1,726 of JAQIXS010004581.1, forward strand.
CAAAAGTCCATTACGGATAATTCCTCACAAGGTTTTCTAATGGGTTTGCTCGTGTAAAATCAACAACTGCTTATTTCATAAAATACCTTTTAGCATATCGCTTCGACCCATTTCAAACAAATTGACCTCAAACAACCGTGAGCCCAGAACGTCCTTATTTATCATACAAAAAAAAAATAATATCGAAAGGGATATTGAAATCTTAAATGACATTCATTGGCAATTTTCTAAAATGTCTTTTGGATGACACCAAATGACCATGCAATAGCCGCCAAAAGGGGAAAGGAGGGGCCCAGTCGAAAGGCCACAATTCAGGCTCCACCCCTTCCCAGTACCTTCCTGACCTTTCCCTGACTTTCGCGCGCCGCTCCCTTGGTTTCACCGACTTCATCCAGGTCGACCGAGTTTCCCACGGGCGTGACGCCACACACCTCGATCGAGGACCGGGACAAACAATCGCATCATCGGTACACACGCAATGCCCCAATTATTTATCAGTACCAATACAAGTAGCCCATGCGCTGATAATGGCACGGAGCGAGAGTAGCGGAGTTGACTAGTTTGTCACCATTGCGTTACTCTGATTAAAACATTTTAACATAACCGTTACTTAGCGGGTAAACATTACCCATTGCATGCACTCGTGACGTCACGGCGTCAGCCCCGATCGGACTTTTCGGCATCGATTTGCCAGAATTGCTCACGAATGCGATGGTAAGCTGGTAATAAAAAGCCAAATGCCATTACGTGTCCAGATTCATAATTCAGAAATGAAAAACTTTTGACCGTTTCTTAAGTGGAAATTAATTAACGTAACGACCTCCTTCATTCATTTGAACAAATAAATAACAAAAACATGACCATCAGAGATTAGAATTGGCAACCAGATTTTTTAAACACTGAAGACAAAAATGGTTCCGTAAACTGTATATCAATTATGACAAGTGGCATTAATGATTCTGGACAGGAAATACATTTGGATTTTGGATTTCAGATTTTAGAATACATCGTTTCTTCACCTTATTGCGGTTTTTTTATCGTATTAGCCTGGGGTAGCGTAATTTGTGCTTGAAAATACCAAAACCATCATAATGCGTATGAAAACAACTGCCTAATCTAGAAAATTGGGTCGATTGAACTGCACTGTAAGCTGAGGGCTTACAATCCGTCAGCACAATGTGTCATAAATGCTCAGGTCTAGATTGTGTTAAACGTAATGCAGACATTGTTTGAAGCTTGAACCCTTTATAGAGACAGCGCATTAACAGTAACATTTAAAGCAGAGCAATTTAAAATTAACGACACAAATGTAAGCTAAATGAGTTTTCAGAGACTTTCCAGGGACTTTAATGACCTGTATCACCCTGGTTTTGCAAAGCGCCATCTTGATGAGGTATTCCAACAAGAAGGCAACATTGTGGGGAGCGAGGGCATCGTAACAAGGTCAAGTTATCAATTCCTAACGTTTTCGGATTATAAAATAGCAGCAGAACTAGTTTTTTGGCGAAAAATATCATAACCTCTTGATGACCACCTAGATTTGCGAACTGGGTGCCTCTCGGGATATCCCACTTCTAAGAGGGCAAACGTCTTGTTCGATGTTAAAACTTGGGGTAAAACAATGTCGAAAACTAGCTATAAAACTGTACTATTTAAGTGAACGATTTCAGATAATAGCACTTACAAATGCGAGTTGAACTCCGACACCGAAAGCTACCTTTAATATTTTTACCGAATATTCATCATTTTTAATCAATCGGCATGTAACAGGGTGGTTAATCTGTTCAACTCAAATTTATACACGTACATGTAAGTGCATTTAGAAATTCTGAACAGTCAGTAGAACTGAAGGGTGATAGGGAACACGGTAGTGGCCAATTACTGAGGTACTGAGGTTGTCTGGACCTGTTAATACAAGCCGACTCGGCATTTGAACCCTAGTTTCCCAAATGCAAGGCAGACATGCTGCCGTTAAGCTACCTTCATCGGTATTTCTACTAGGCTATGTGATGATTATACATGTAGCGTCCCTACACGATCATTACTAATCATTACGATCATTACCCCAGTAATGATAAATATCAGAAGTCACATCACTACTCTCAATTATATCATCACAGTCGGCCTTTTACCCCGGGCACACCAGACGCGCGGATCTAGTTTCGGAACGCAAACGAGTTGTGATTTTCAGATGTGCCCTTAGTCAAACCATGCGAAACTCGTTTGGAACTCTGCTTTAGCCAGAGTTCTAGAAACTCTGCCCAGCAGTTTTTTTCTTTTATTATTTTTTAAACCAACTTCCTTCATATCTTTTATACTAGTTTAAAATATCAGCCAGAAGGGGCATACCCCCTTAGTGCTTCGATTCTTCTTCTGCAGTGAAACTCGTTTCAAATGACGTCACGCAGTGTTGCCACTCAACCATCCCATTTTCCCCCAATCAACAAGACGCGTGCTGTCAAGTGGCCGTGATGCCAATGACGAAAAGGTCTTCGTCCACTGCGCTGTACATTTCTATAATGCTGTACATAACTATAAACAAATTAAACGTTATTTGCAATGCCACAGAATTCCCATCAAGTGTGCATAATCGAGAAATCTACACAAAACGCTAACATTGCAATGTTTAACACTTAGACCTTTAGCACTGCATTTCTTGAGGTGGAACAAACATCAGGATTTGATAAAATTAGCAGATAGCACGAATGCCCGCGTTCCCAAACTCGTTCCACGTGTGGTGTGCTCAGGGTATTACACGACCATAATGTATTGTCATGAGTAATCATCTGGTCCATTCACTGGTGGACCGGATGTCGGCCGACGTCACGCGTCTTCCGGCCGCCATCTTACGCTCCTCCGAAAATAGTCTCCGCCCACGCCGCCGCTCGCTCGGTCGTCGCTCCACGACGCGGATCGATACGGCGGCGTCGGCCGACGCACCGTCGCTCCCTCCGCCGTGCGAATGAGCGCGTCCCGGGGTGACCTACATGCCAGGCGCGTTCGCCAGGGCGAAATGGGAACTCCTCCCATCCACCCAGTTCTTCCGACGTGGAATTGGGTGCCGTCCTGACCTTATTTCGCGTATACGGAGAGAAAAAATGAGAGGGGGGGGGTGTTGTTCTCGGAGGGAAAAACGGTGCCACTCATACCGCGAAATCCGCCTTACTTCGGCTTCTCTGCCGCACGGTAGCGGATGACCGCAAAGCAATGCCGCCTTTGGGTAGATTACACAGGGCTACTACTAATTTCCGAAAACCAAAATTTCGTTGAGTTTTCCAGAGACATATTCTTACTATCCCAGGTGTTGTTCAAGGGTCATTAGTTTTAACGATGGTAACAAGTTGTAACATTGAAACGAACGGCGTTGAGTTTGGAATTCATTTCCAAAACAACAATTCGTATTAGACAAATCAATTTTTGTGCCTTGTTTCAGGATTACATTAGAAAAAATGGTAAATTAAGTCGATTTTGAAAAATTCCAGGTTTCAACTAATAATTCAACGAGTTTTCCAGGTTACTAGACAACCTGATTACACCCTTTAGAGAACTGATTTTTTTAATTTTAATTTTTTTTTTGGGGGGGGGACAAGAACGGGGGACGAGATACGGAGGTGAAAAGTGCAAATTAAGAAGGCAAAGAAAATAAAAATGAATAAAACGTTTGTGAACATTGCCTTAATCCTTCGATAGTTAAGTAATATAAAACGCTTTTTTTAATAAATAAAATAAAACGCTTATTTTATACTTTAGTAAGCATAAGTCTTTTTAAATATTTTAACCTCCCTTCTTCCCCCTCCCTTCCCCAAATAATTTTATTAGGTGATCATTAGGTACCAATTTTCTACACATACATGTACTTCATTCACTGATTTATGCGTAGCTTTAAAGTCAGGGAGGGGAGGGTCTTACACCCCAAAACTACAATTCTAAGGAGGGGGAGGGGTGCAAGTCTGCCAAGAATGGAAGAAAAGGTGCACAATAATGGTATTTATAATTTTTCCGAAATAATTTCATTCCGGCATAAGGATGACTCCCTTTCCCTCCCCTATGGTACGGTACCATCGGCCCTTGCACCTCACTGAGAAAAAAAAACTAACCTTTACAAATCCTATTCACAGACTAAAGCTTTTTACGTTTTATTATTTTCCATTGTTAATAATAGATAAAATTCGCTTAAACGCCACTAGTAAACTCCTTAAGGGCTTTTGTGCAAGACATTCGGAAGACGCTCGGCAAGGTTCGGGTTTATTACTAATTCCTAAGTTCGGGTCCATATAACGGGCCTCAGTAGGGCAGGCCCAATTTCCGGGCTTATAGGTCAACTTCTATAGGCCACGTAAGATGAGCTTCACAGGCAATTAAAGCTGGCGCATGACGTCACTAGGTTACCCGCTGACCTAGAAACGTCACCAGTGCCGGCATTGTTATCTAATGGCCGGATGTACCAAGCTCCGTTAAACTTGACGCGCAATCGGGCCCTGGCGGTGCGAAGAGGGGGACAATCGAAGTGAAATTGCACCGTTTTCGAGGGCCAGGGAAAAACAGGAAAACAAACAGTGGACTTCGTTTCCTTACCAATCGGAATAAAAACTATACCGATGTTAATTTAATACCTTCTCAGCGCCATTATTCGAGAATCGATTTACATGTAGGTCACCAAAAGCATTACATAAAACCGATCCGCCTTTTCCTCTTTAGCACAGGCTTTGTCTGAAGACCGTCATTTTTGTTTGAAAAAATGAAAATAAACTAGGGCTTTCCCTAGCCATAAACCCACATAGGTTACGTTTCCGTTCTTAACATTAGCATTTTTTTTTAATCAAGTGATTTTTTTCCAGGCTTCTTTTTTTTCAGTTTTATTTTTTCATGGAATCTTGGATCTGAAACTGTCAAATTGTGCACATTAAGCTGTCTGTCATTTCTCAAGCGTTCACGTGCTCAATTGTTTAATGCATTTTATTTCAATGAGAAATGGTCGACTGAGCAAAATAATCATGGTTGGGGTGAATTTAACTTCTGGTGGTTACTAATAAAAATAGATTGCCCATCCCTGGTCAAGTCCTTCGAGTTTTTTTATGATTGTCATTGTCCTACCAGATATGGAATTTCGTCAGCTGTGCATGACGTGACTCACGAGTATTTCGTACCGATGTCCTTGACTTCTTACAGCGTGAGATCCCGGTGTACTAACATCGAAAGTTCAAATCAAGTGGGAACATGCCGTACACCATAATAGATTGACCGAAATAGATTCGCAAGATTGACAAGCGAAGACAAGGCTTCTCAAAACAAAAGCCAGAGGCTGACAGAAATTCAGTTTGCTCCTTGATATTGGCCCCACCTTACATCCTCGACATAATTTTAGGTCCAAATATATGGATTGGACCTCTACCAAATTTTTTTCCTTACATATACGTCAAGACACTAATTTTGGGTATCTACCTTTATCAAAAATATCAACTTCAACAAAAAAGTCAAACTTACAAAGTTTTATTACAGCAGCACACTACATCAATTACGATTCAAAATCTAGGGAAAACCCTCAGACATTCAGCAAAATATGCGCCCAGCGTAGGCAAATCATACACAATGGATATACAGCTCACTTATTTTCTCAAAAAGTATTACTTTTGAAATGTGCCAGTTGCAGCTGGTGAGCGACAAGGCAATACGCTGACGGCATGGCATTGAATTGAATAGACTAGAGGTGGGCAACCTACATTTCAATGGTTTTTTTTCCTCCTAACCCTTTGTGATCAGCTACTAAGAAAACCATGCAAGTCCGCCAGGCTTCATCATTAACTTTTAACGACAGCTAAAGCTGCTTTTTAGGACATTTTAAGTAGTTTTAAATGTTGATAATTAAATAATGCATATTGGCCACATTTCTCCAAAAAAAATATACATAGGCTAGCTGAGGGTTGAATTAGGGAGTCAAATTTTCGAAAATTCAAAGCCATGCCCATGGGCCCAACGTGGTGAAAAGATCTATATGTGATTCTCTACTGATATCAGTATGGTTAGTGATATCATATCACTAAATATTGACTAACATAATTTGCACTGATGTCTACCGTACTGATCAGTGGCGCACCCAGGACCTACTTTTGGGGAGGAAGATGGACTCCTACTTCATTTTTCGGAATTCTAATGGATGCCATAGGCGAAAACTTAAAAAAATTGTATTACAAATACGGGATTTTAGCCTACAATTTATTACAAAAAAGAAACGCCGGTGGGAGAAAATTATTTGCCATTAATAATAGCAAAGAAACGCCGTAGGCGAATATTGTGAAAAACTGGACTACAAATGATAGTAAAATATGACCATTTAAGCTAGAAAATTTAACTCATGTACACGTATTACGAAATCATGAACTGCTTTTGATTGTCTGGAGGGGGAAGTTCCCCCCCCCCCCTCCCCCCCGTGCGTTACTGGTACTGATTACACTGATCTCTTCAGACCAGTTCTCATAACATTGAGAATATTTTTCACCATTTCTGAGTCCCGACATGATTGCCATGAGAGGTTTGGTTTCAGAGCGGAAACGCGTAATTGGCATCCAAAACAATTTGATGAGATTTTAATTGAGGCCGCCCAAGTGCTTATTATCCTTCGAACAACAGCGAAAAGCTCTCATTTCGATGGCACGAAGTCAACACTTCGGGTTCGGACCCCAGCGCCACCCCATTCGCCATCGCGTGCAGGCACCCAAAAAGGTAAACAAGAAGGATCGCAGCCCTTCACTTTCACGTGTTGAAAACAAGAGCACCGGTGACCCTGCGACCCCTCCCACGTCCCCGGCGTGGGCCTCCTGGGGTACATTGTTTGGCGTGGGGTACGTCGGGGAGCAAAATGGGAGAGATTTCACAGATTGTTGGCGCCTAAAGAATTGATGAATTTTCATGAATTTTGATCAGCTCTTGGCGAGCGCCCAGTGTTACCTACATGTATAGTGTACCCAAAACTACTGAGCGTAAATAAAGCCACACCGACACCCAACAGCAAACCTTGCAATATCATTACTCCCTGGTGGAAAGATCAGTATAATCAGTACAGTGGATATCAGCACAAATATACTGATATCAGTAGTCCAAAAAACCGCTATAATACTGATATCACTAAGCATACTGATATCTGCAGTCCCGAAAACAAGCATACACTGTACATAGTGATATCAGTAGAGAAGCACAAGCGGATCTTTTCTCCAGGACTTCGTGACATTTACCAACAATTACTACTTCTTCATCACCCGTCAGCCGTATACGATCCTGTCAAATTCACATCATTACTGGCACACATTTTCATTTAAGTTTACCTTCAAGATCATTTTATTGACATTCTCAGCAGGTCATTACATCAGTAATGCTGGTGTTAAGGGCTGCTAAACTTTTGGCAAATGAGTCATGGGGCAGGTTGCATGGTTGCAGTTGCAAATAGGCTTTTGAATTCAATTGGTCCATCTGAATTTTCCAGTAATATGCTAATTTTGGACATTTTAATTTTATTCCCACAGTATTAGCTAACAGACGATAAAAGCACTTGAGACAAGAGGCCTCACCACCGTCTTAATTGTCTTCTGTCACGTGACGGTTCCAGAACACAATGCTGAAACTTGTCGTTGTACATAGGGATCATCCATCAAGGACGTCCGGCGATGGTAGGGCTTGCGAAAACCGGACAGGGGTGAGGGGGTTTAAGAAAACTGGACGTCCGGATGATCAGCAGGAATTTCCGAATTTAATACAGAAAGAAACCGGGTAAAAATGATTGAAAACTGACAAATAATAAATTTGCTTTACTGTTGACTAGGCCGCTTAGACCTATTAATACATTTGAACTAATATTACGTTTTTTAATGTGAAAACTTTTTTTTAAATCTGACCGGACTGAGGAAAGGATGTCCTTTATATATATATGGCCCCATAGGCCACATCTTTAACAACTGATTACCTTTTAGATTATATTATTTGAAGACGTTCATTAAATTAATGACTACTAGATAAGGAAGCCGTCAAACGTGCATTTGCAAAAAAGTAACCTAAAACGACGTGATATTAGACAGCAAACAGGGTGAAGCTTCAATGGGATATTGCAAGTCCGTTTCGAACACAAAAGCACAACTTCAATCCATTCCTCTCGTCAATCATCGCATAAACTCATCGGTCATATTCCCGTGGTATCCATTTTTTTTCTAAGAATAGATCGAGGCTCTGAATCGCGTCTCCCGAGACATTTCTCGATGTTTACACCGTTCTAAATTTGGATTTCCGAGGGCTCTTCGGCGCACTTCAATAAAATGGATGCGAATGGATTCTCTAATCTCTGAAGAGTTCTGGGGCATGCTCTCGATGGATTCATTGGTTCTAAACATCACATCGCTTTCTTCAGCTGTTTTCGAAAGCGCCAAGGTTTTCGTTCACGCTATAAGTGAAACGTGATTTACATTGGCTCAGTCACAGACATTTAACGGCTCAATTCCCTTGTGCTGCTCAAATTTCCAGTTAAAACTACAGAACGCCTTGATTTTCCAGTGCCTTCAAATATTTTTTTTTTATTTACACATTTAAGACTATCTGGAGCGACCATTTTTTTCAGCTGGACTTTCCGATGAAACCCAGAACTTCTGCAACCATCAGAGAAAAGAGTAACACTGAATTTTACTTTTTCACATCCAACATTGCTTTACGTTAATTGCTTACTGCAATGATTCCATTCCCAAACCCCATAAGTCACGATAAATTCTCCATCACGGTTTCGAATTAGCCGTAATTTCACAATTCCAAGATTATCCAGAACTTTTATGTCTTATATAACAAAGAATGGCTACATGACGTAGCAGTCTCGTCACACTAAGAGCTAATTAATCGTAAGTCACTCCTTGTAGACAGTATTTCGCTAAAAAGGGACTTGAAATTTAATAATTCCAGTACATTTTCAAGGTCAATAAAAATCCAGTATCGTCCCGAATTTTCTTAAGACTTCAGACTATCGTATATTCTAAATACGAATAGGCTATGTGCAGCAAGTCAATAAATGTAGTTTAGCCTAAAAGTGTATTTAAAAAATGTAGGCCTATGAAGTAAAAAAACTCGAAAACTCCAAATCACGTTTCTTTTTTATTCATAATCTATAAGAATCCTTCCAGCATTGATTTCTTGACTCCACATTTCCAGAATGAGATAGATTTATCGGATCCCTTGTCGAGTTTTGAACCTTCACAACCCGGACTCCGATGGATTCCAGTGAGCCCATGTTTCGATTTCTAGCTATATGCAAATCTACAGCGTCCAGTAGCATCGCAAAAATGTTATTCATAGTCTCCGAAAATCTCGTTCCCCTTGAGATTTCCACCACGAGTTCGTCTTGGTCAGTTTGCTCCTGCAAAGGCCAACAGCCGCTTGATTTATGAGCGCACATCACGCTTTCCCAGTTTCCATCCAGATATCCTTGAGATTCCAAGCGATGCAATGATTGATCTTCGAGATCAATCCAGTTCGCCAGAAACTAAGGCATCCACCGAACAAGATTCGTGCCGTTGAAAAATCCCACTTATCCTTGAACAAGCTCTCCTTCTAGCCTACTTTGATGACGACCTCAACTTTGACCGCCATCTTGCCGGTTTCTGCAATCTGGAGGAAGTTGGTAACCGAATATGGATCACGGTGAAGGATGGCGCATTGCATTTCGGGCCTGTGCCAGGAAAAAAGCAATCTGAATTTCGCATATTTTTGGATAACACATACATGGGCAGAAAAATCCGTTTAACAACTAAATCCAATCCGAGGTGTGGTTTTCGATAAAAATAACTGACCCTAAACAATTCATATAATGTTATGACAAAACTGGGGAAATTCATTTATTCCCATTATCTGTCACAATCATCAACAAAATCTATAAGCCGAACGAAGCATTCAATCCGAACAAATTGAGTTCATCAGGACCCAAAACAATTTACAGTGTTACGAGTATGATAAAAACCATGAAGTTCAATAATTCCCATTATGTGTCATCATCAACAAAATCTAATGTTTTACGGTTCAACTGAGTTTCGAGCACACGAATTAAGTAGAGGCAATTTTTGGATAAGCTGACAACCAATAAATAAACAAAATGATAAAACTTAGTGCGATTTTGGAAAAGAAATGTGCGATATCAAATTTGAATAGGCCTATTAAACCGGTATTCACATCTCCCAATTACGGATTTTTTGGATAATTTGTTAACAAATTATGTTCGGTACACAAACAATATCTTGTTGCACGATTGTTGGGCGCAGCTGTTTCAGAAACATAAGGAGCATTAATCCAAAATGCGATAACATGATACACTATACGTTATTATGCAGTAACCGAGCAACAGCGAAAATAACAACATCAATTTCCGCAATTTTGTTCTTGTTGTTGTTGTGAGTTTTACATGTTCTCAAAAACGTGTGATCAACGGTAATAAAAACTGACTCATTCCTGGCATTATTCAAGGGCCCCTGTTTCATCCGTCATATTGGGACTCCTCCCGTCGGGTGCACTGACGACATTCCAGCCTTATCGTCCAAAGCCAACAGCTTTCTTGTGATACGGCTTCACAAGTCAGACTGATAGCGACCGCAAAAGTGAAACCTCTTGTCGATAAACAATAAGTGATAAGGCACCCCGCTGTACAATGCCCTCTTTTTCGTACCTTTAAGTGGAGTACGGTGTTCTTTTTAGGTAAGGTGCACGAGCGCGATTGCATCACTAAAAAGTGTGCCCCAAACTCAAGTTAATCGAGGCTTGGAAGCCGCCATCTTGAATATAAAACCTTTCAAGCACAAGCGTGACGAACATTGCATTTTTCAGGCACATGCATAAAACGTTAAAAAAAAAGTTGAAAATTATTAGGGCAATACTTCAGATCTCAAACCCTTAATTAAATCTAAAATTGCGTTTTTACATTCTTTTTAAAAAGAAAACACCTTTTTAATGCATTTTCCTATACAAGTATATAAAGTTCCCGCTCACAATTTTGGTAATGAAAAACATTTATTGCAAGTGTTCTTCTACTTTGTATTACTTAATACGTCAAATCGACAATGGATCAAAGACCAATTCGCAAAATTCTGTACCAAAACAATTCAACGTAGGCTTTATACTGCTGCTTGAATCACTTGAATTTTAATCTAATTTTCAGGAAGAGTCACGCTGTTGTTCTCGAAAGTCCTTCGAAAATGGCACCGTAGCAATTCGGCACGTATCGATACATTTACCGGGTGAAAATGTCGTCCAGAAAGCTCAAGTTTCTCCCAGCTCCGTCGCCATGGCAACGTCGCAGCAAAACGTCAATGAAAAAGTGTTCACTATTTGTTTTACACGTTCAAACGTCATTTACGGCAATCCGAACACGAGAGACGATGGTGACATACTGCGCTTAAATTGGTTCTGAACTTACGCCTGAAAATGTAAATAAACACGATAACGGTATGATTGAAGCAAAATCGATTATGATTATCGGGCCAGGTTTTTGACATCCCACACTGATAGGGGTTGTTTGTCTTTGTAACGTATTTTGGTAGCATTACATTGCGCTGATTTTTGTGTCACATTGGCTATTTTATTTTAATTACAACCCCAAAATGACGGCGAATGGAGCAAACATCACAAACCTCACAAACCTTGTTGCAAAGACCGAACTTTGCTGTAGATAAATTATAAATTTGGGCAGAACTGAAGGATTTACTGAACTCACTTGAAAAATGTTCAGACTGAAATTAAGAAAATTATGGGACATCTCTTTCAGATTAAGTTAATAAATTGTGTCTGCAGTAGGCCTAATGCAATTAGCAGAACGCAATCATTATTAGAATGTTACGAGATTTGCGCACCCCTCGATGTCATTATGGTCATCTGTTATCATTTAAAGACCACGCGGAAACGCTCCTGAGGCGTGGGGTAAAGGTCGTGCCCTTTCAAGGACCCAGGGGTGACCCTGACCAGCGACCCCCTCTGCTCCACTGCCCTGTTGGGCAAGTGCAGTAGGGTAAAACGCGCATTCCGGTAAGCTCCCTCTCCCCTCGCAATTTGTCCATCGTTTCCCCTCAAAGTAAATTAGGGTCTTCTCGTAAGGGACAGTTCAAAAAATTCTGTGGGGCTATTACAGCACTAAATCGGGTTATTCTAGACTAGGGCAGGACTCTTGTCTATTCGTTGCAAGGGAGAGAAAGGCAGGTGCGAACATGACCATCTCGGAAACCACTTGAGATACTTTTCTACTTTTAGTAAACCTTTACCCAGTTTTTAATTAGTTCTTTCCGTATCAAATTCGTAAATTCCAATTGACTATCCGGACCACCTCCTTCCTCCTGACCGGCAGTGTCCGATTTTCGCACGCCCCCTCCCCCCCGGAGGTCCTTTATGGATGATCCCTAAGGGCTTCAACCGTTACGGTTCAAGTTCAAATCTAGAGGTTGTAAAAATCGAAATGAGCTGGTTAGTATGAGTCACCTATACGTGCACCCAAACTGGCCTATGTTAATTCGAAGACTAACGACCGAAATAGCAATCAATGGCCTTCTCCACGATTTCCAGTACCTGCAGACACCCTGTAGAAGACGCCAGCGCTTGGCTTATCACGTGGAAAAGGCACGATTCGATGACCGCCTTTCGAGCAGCCCTGCGGCCGTCGATAAGCATTCTCAAGCCCGCTAATTAGCCGCACTCAGCGACGCGAATCATTTCGAGCCATTTCTTGATGTTGTTTACATCGGCACTAGCCTTAATACGTCTGCTGTGAAGTCCGTGCCGCAGGGGTACCAGATGGTGCGGCCGAAACATCCCTTTCAGCCCCTTCCACATTCCCCTGGCATGAGCTACGTACTGTATTTAGTAGTCAATTATCAGTAAATATCAGTCAAATTACATTGATACATTTTAAATTCTTGAAATTCTTTGTTGCTTAGTGGGTGGTGGTGTTTTTTTTTTTTTTTTTTTTTTTTTTTTTTTTTTTTTTTTTTTTTTTTTTTTTTTTT
>JAQIXS010004582.1:0-14724 GCA_034700785.1 Rossiulus vilnensis
GTGAGATATTATACACACTACTAGCTATTTAAGCTTGAGATTTAATGACGTCCTTTTTTGTTGCAAATATTTATTCTTAAATATTGTTCTTATAGAGTGACCATATTCCGTACCGGTCTTCAAAACTCACCCATCTTCTGATGAATTCTCTGTCCGGTAATAGCAAAACGTTGATGTTCGTGAACATAAGCCTTAAAGAAGAACACCTTAATGAGACCTTAAATTCGCTTAGATTTGCAACTAAAGTACGTAATTAGTTTGGCGATTTATTTTTTCTTGTTTTTTGTAATTACTAATTATTGTTTACTTTTCTTTAGGTGAATAACTGCCACATTGGTACTGCACAAAAGAAGGCAAAGTAACTGATGCACAATCACAGTGAATTCCTTGGAAAATAGGATAGAGTATTTAAACGCATTGAAAAAGTTAAGGAAAAAGTTGTATGTTCGCTCATACAAGGATACCCTTCTCTACCCAGATGCCATTGCTAATTTAATGCTTGATGCTCCACTATCTGCACCTTGTTTTTACCATTAGTTAGAAAATAGTATACTATTTACACGCATTTAAAAACTTGAAGATAAACCACACGATGAAAGAAAAACGTTCATATTAACGAAAGCTTAAGATGTATTTGAGCTACGGTGAAATATCATAGCTCAAATACATCTTCAGCATTCATTAATATGAAAAAATTTCATTTCACTGTAGCTCAAATACATCTAATACATAACAGTGAAATGAAAAATTTTCATATTAATGAATGTATCAGATTTGAGCTATTGTGAAATGAAAATTTTTCATATTAACGAATGCTTAAGATATATTTGAGCTATGATATTTCACCGTAGCTCAAATACATCTTAAGCATTCGTTAATATGAAAATATTTCTTTCATCGTGTTGTTTATCTTTAGGTTTTACTATTTTCTAACTAATGGTAAAAACAGAGTGCAGATAGTGGAGCATCAAGCATTAAATTAGCAATGGCATCTGGTTAAGGGTATCCTTGTATGAGCGAACAAATCAGATCGCATATTTTGGGCACGAGTCTTGATTCATGGATTGATACTATACTCCCATGAACACATGCATTGAAAACCATGTGTTTTGTTCACCTGGCCTGGTGCAATGCTGCACCATGTTGTTACCCTTAAGTGTATGTATGGCTACTAGATAGGTTGACCGAATTATAGCTTGCTTAAAATCAATTTTTTTTCATATTTATATTCATAGCTTGTATTTAGTCACTGGTTACAACATCCTAAATTGTCTGATAGATCATTTTATCGATACGAAAAATAATTCTGTAAAGCGGAATTGCAGCCGTAATTTTAGAAACATGTACTATAATTCCTCTGTAGGACTAAACCATCTTGTATTCTTGTTTTAATTGTGAAGGATTGTAAATGCATTTGCAATATAAACGCACGTTCGATTCCTCGATTTGTTCGCAAGAATGGAATATTTATTTTTCATTCTCATTTAGGAATCTTAATTAGGCTATTTTGACCAACAGGTTTCTCATCTGCATTGATTATCCTTGGGTAAATTCTTTCAGTAACCAATACCATTCTGCTAGAAGATTTTGCGTGATAAATAACTCAGTACAGTATGTTTCCATTGTACAATGCATACGCTTTGGTTTCAATTCGCATTTTGGTATTCGGGTTGTGATATTGACTACCACGACATAATCTGCATGATGCATTTTCAGATGTTAAACACGTTTTTAAAAAGTTAAAATTGTTACCATAGTTACTGTTTGATGCAGACGACGAGGCCTATAGGCACCTTTTTTGAGGCTAGACTTTGTTGAAATCGTCTGCTTAGAGTCGTCTGTGGACTGTTGTCTTCAAATGAATTCAAACCGATTTTAAGCGTGCAAGTTAATTTAATTTACGATGGAGTTAGCTTCTTCGTCTTTGAGGAGCATTGTTCCTAGTCAAGAGTATTTATTGCAGGGAAGTATTTTGGACGTTTATTGCGAAGTTTTGTTGCATCGTCTTCGTGGATTATGTGACAATTGTGATACAGGCACAGAAACATTCCACGACCACGAGATGGTGTTTCAGATTCGTGAGTAGGCCTATCTCCCTTCGTTCAGCGTACCAATATTTATTTTTCTTGTTTCCAAATTAAACCAGTTTGGTTACGGAATTTACAGGTGGCAACACAGGCAGCACACCTGTCGTTTTCCGCGCTAGACGAGCGTTAGATCACAAGGAACATCCATGGTGGGTTGATGCTTGATGCTTTCAGCTTTCCTTTCGACAATTTTAAGAAAATTTTCTATTGAAAGGCATTTAAGGTATGTGGGTCAGCCAGAAATTGGTGACAAAAACCGACCCACGTTAGTTAGAAGTTATATCGATGCGTGCACCTCAGACAACTTGGTGGCATTCCTAAATGAACTGGGCTTCAGGTAAATATGATAATTAACAGTTTTATGTGAATAACTTCAAAATCAATGAGTTATGAATCAAAAAGCTGCGAACTTTTTCTTGGCTGAATTCTGTATGAACTGCTTTATTTAATACTGTGAAACTAGGAGCGTCAAAGCAGCTACAGACATGGTATTAAAAATGAAAATGTATTTTTGGTAGGTTGGAACATGAATTTGTGCTTAAAGGTTACATGTTCAGGAAAGGTCGCATGAAGATCACAGTGTCCAAGGTATTTTAACAGTTTGAGTAAAGTAATTCCTAGCCTTACAATAAACCTAATCTTATGATAAAAAGTAGCTAGCTAGTTGATTATTTTATTGCTGCTTTTAATCTTTGAATTTATTTTAAAATCTGAAGTATAGATGAAATTTGGCTCATGTTCTTGCCAGATTTTATTTTTATATTTCTCTGGACTCTTTATTAAATAAAAATAAAAAGATGTGGCTATGTTGTGATGCATTGCACGCTTTTTGGCTCTTTTCGTTCATTTGAGCTATTTCAACTTTGGGTTTTTCCCTTAGATGCTCCAACCTGGAAATACCAGTAAATTGGAAGCCTTGTCTGATTCATACTTAGTTGAACTTAGTGTTGTTGCACCAACGGGACAGGTAAGAATGTGAAATTTTTTCAATAAGTTCTGGATAATCTCTGCATTTTCTATTAAAAATTGAATATGGTTTAATCATGCCTTTTTATTAATTACCATTAACGGAAGTTCTGTTCTTGCCCGGTATCACAAGCCACGTGAAACTTTCTATTAAAAATTTTTTTCGTACAACTTAAAGCTTTCAACATAAATTATGTGAGAGGTAAAAATCTTGTGCTACTTTTTCTAGGATAAGTCCATTGAAACTATATTTCATTTCTCAAAAAAGGTCTTCAAATTCAACTCTTGAAATATTTTGATTTGATTTTGCAGAAATTTTGAAGTAGTTTCATTATTTTCTTTTTTTAATTTTTTTACGAAAATATATTCTCCTTGATTTTAGGATGCTGTTGCAGATGACATGAAGGCAGTTGCTAAGCAGTTAAGACCGTATCCTCTGTCAGAAATAACTATTTGAAGTGGAAAATGATTTGCCCACTAAGCAATTGATTCTTTTGTAGAATTCAAATGAGTTTATTTTTTAAAAAAATTGGAATGTAGTTGTAAAGTTTCTCATTCAATTTAGATTTCTTGCATTATTTGTTAAATGAAGACTTTTAGCATTGTAAAATTTTGTCTTAAATTCATGATAATACAGGCTTGTGCAGCTAGAAAAGATTGATTATCGTCGCCTTTACCAACTGTCACCGTATGAGATACTTGAATTCATACTGTACATATTTCTCATTTTATTGTATATAAATGCCAGCTTAGGATAATTATCAGGGAAAAGAAAATGACCTTTTCTAAAATTGGATTTTCTAATCCGTAAACATTGTTTTAAATTCACCGGCATACAAAAAGAGCTTGGAATCAATATGTAATAAAATTATAAGAAAATGTAAAAATCGGATTGTGTTGACAATAATCATTTATCGCCTTTCTGAATGGTGGCGCCACATGCTTCGTGCTAGAACACTTACAATGGGTGCTATCATTGGTCAGTTTTTTAGAGAAAAAAAGATTCCTAATCATTCTGATTTGAATTCAAAAAACAAATAAAATACCTTGCGTTTTACTGTATGACATTTTATACCCAGTGTTAATAACATGCATGCGCTGTTGTGCTGAAATGCATTTAAACTTGAAAACACTTGGCTTAATTTATCAGTACCCCAACACAGATGCATTATGTGGAATATTTCGCAAGATAAACGATATGCCATTATACTCATAGCAACTTCACAATTGTTTTTTGCTTTAAAAAAATTCATTTTGCTGTATTTAAAAAAATAAAAACCTATATAAGCATGGAGTTTATAACTTTATACGACAAATAATAAAATTTGGCATGGTGACCTAACGTGTATATTTAAATTGAGTTCGATTATATCATTGTCATCGTCAAAAAGCAATTAAACTGGCTTTAATAGCTTTAAATAGGAGGGCCTGACCCTCTCCTGGCCCCACTTTACCTGTAAAAGGCACTTAACAGCTTTTCAATTTTACATCAATTGGTGATTCGATTTCACGAAAATTCGTTCCTTCCAGAAACTATTGTATACGAGTGTAGATACACATAAGTGTTTCAGCTTTCGTGTTCGTGTAATCGTATGTCATGGCCGCGAAAGTGCACTTTGTCCAATATCCGGCCATTTTGTCTCCCCTAGTGGCCTCTGGCTTAACCGCAATATGGATACGTGCAATAACACGGCATTAGCCATCTGTTCCATAATTGGACCTATTTAAATTGCAAATTTTATTTTCTCATTCAACTTCGCCTGACAAGGGAAAATCCCTCCGAGTGTTTTATTTGAACGGCGCAAGTTTAAAAAAGAGATCGACGGTGTTACGCATGTCGCTGCGTAAATTTAAAATATACGAGCCGAAGCATTAAATTAGCTCGCATCCGGTTTAACTGGCCGGCCACTTCTTGTGTGACAGGGAAATGGTCTTAGCCGTGAAATGTTGATTTAGCCACGGTGGTATCATTGCCAAGTTTGAGATATTGAGGTCGTGTTTGAAAAGAAAAAACGGCACATAATTACATCAATTAAGAAATGGTAGAACAATCCTTTGCGTGGCTTCTGGAAGATAAGAATGGAAGAAACGTGGCTCATTCTATTTTCCGTCTCATCGTAGCCTACTCCGTGCTTTTAACCGAAACTATTCGATTTTATTCTTTGGCCAAGTTCATGTTTTAAGCTCCATCCAAAAGGATGCCCACGGTCAAAAAAAAAAGGTACTCTCACATTTTTGCTTCAAATAGGCCTGCTTGTTATAATCACTAAATTTATATTTTTCCCGTATAGAATTGATCGCCCACTAGGTTCTGAGGTATTTTTTTTATAATTGAAAAATATCCCGTTTATTTATTAAAAAAAATTAATATACTTGACTTTTTATATGCATGGTGGGCATCCATTTTGGGTCGGCCATAGGCCTAACTATGACTTCAAACTCATCATTTTGCGAATTAACACTTGAGTCGTGCTGGTGGTGTCTCCTGGCTTTTGGTCTTGATCAGCAAAGCAGACCAACTCATCACAGCTTGTCAAGGGAACAATACACAATTGTTTGTATACATGCAGGTGTATTTGCAACATTGCATTGCCAATCACTTCTGTTTAGGGCCGGGCGCATGCGTTGTTGGCTGCAGGCAAGCAACCTAATTATGGAATCCTGTACGTGGTGAAAAGCACGTACTAAAAATGTAACAATACACTCTGTTATATTTATTAGGTACAAGTTTCAGTGTAACAATACAAACGAAAGTTTGCTAAAGTGATTCATTACATCGCGGCTGCGAATTTTCCATCCCTGCACGTCACCATGCACAATCTCGATCACTGGCTGCACCAAAAAGATTTTCACCCTGCAAGAAATACCCACATTTTTGCTTGAAATACTTGTTATAATTGCTACAATTTCATTTCTCTCATGTTAAAGTGCTTGTCCACTAAGGTCAGCGTTATTTTTTAAGACGTTGTTTGAAAATGACCCGTCTATTTATAAAAACAAACAAACAATAATTAAATAGACTGGGGAAAAACACGTGCAGTCTTCTTCGGAGGTTGCATTGCAGGGAAACACCTATTCCCGGAGGCCGTATTAAGTTTTTCTACCAAACCATTTAGTTTTTTTCGTACAAATAAACGGTACATTTTCAAATCATAAAAAATAACGCAGACCCTAGTGGACAACCAATTCTACACGGGGAAAAATAAATGTAGCAATTAAAGCAATTATTTTAAGCGAAAATGTGAGGGATTTTTAAATGGTGACCAACCGAATCATCCGAAAGCTCATTTCTTTCTACGCCGCCTTTATCGAGCGAAAAGCGAAAGCAACAGGTGCGTGGCTTGAAATGGAGTAAAGGATGAGTTTGCTAGCTGCTTCGCTATTGGCCTCTCCCGATCACGTGGACTGCTGACCTGCCCGGCTTTCAATTGAACGGTCTACATGCACGCAGTTGTGCGCTGCGCACGTGCATCGGTGTTGCCATCCTCAGTCGAACTTGGAATCCGTCGAATTGGCACCGAATTGGCAACCCGATGACCATCGGGGGTTACTCGCGAGTGGTCGCTATATTGCACTCCGCGGTCAAAGGCCAAGAATGAAAAGGCCGTCCCAACCATCACCCAAATGTCCGTAACCCGATGGAAGTGACATGGAACTACAGAGATTATTTCGGATTTTGTTCGTGCTTGCGTGTGTCTCCTCCCCGGCCGTAATGGTAGGAGATTTTTCCTTTTTTTTTAATAAAATCAATTTGTCCATGGAGCGAAGATTTTTGCGAATGCAATAAGATAATCGTTCTGGAATGTATTCAATCGATGCATTTCGGATCACCAATCTTGGTACATTTTAAAAAATGCATGTAGATAGGCGTGTAGATATCCAATTTCAGATCAGAATAGATCGTTTCACCTGGATTTTTTAGTCAAATTTTAGGCATCTTAAAGAGCAACAAATTGTTTAGAAAACGAGCTATTCCGATTTGAAATTGAATATCTACTTGCTGAACAAAATACAGTTTTTAATACCTTTAGGTGGGTCAGTTTAGCTTAATTTTTCGGTACTTTGGCAGTTGGAATTGTTGTTACTGTTTTGATTTTTCTCGTAATCTCTATTACATAATCAAGGTTTAACATTTCAAGATCCCACGTTTTCCTTAATTGGGTTGTTTGTTGCCATGCGATTTGCTTTGATCGGCTCATTATCTTCAGATTTGTTGGGGACGGACTTTCGTCTCATTCAAAATTCCCCATCTTCATTTGTATCACGTTATTAAACGTGTTTTATTATTTTTCTGTGACGTAATTAGTGTTTCTAACAAAGTCGATGGGCAGACTTCCAATGAAATCTGCAATTATAATCACAAGCGTTGCCAATAAAATTAACCTGTCAACATGAAATGGCTAATAAACCTCAAGATAGTGATCGTGTGCGTTTCAAGGACACTAGACGATACACTGTATATGCTTTACAAGACCCTCCTGGAATTGGATTTTGTAAATAAATAACTTGTAAAACTGACCCATAGGATTACATTGATTTGTGGATTTTGTTGGGTAGCCTATGTAGTGCTCGTGATTAGACCGTAATTTGTCTTCGAAAAGTAGACGCGATGCTGGACATATAGACAACAGCCCATGGTTTGGTTCGATGGTCACCCCTAAATGGCTAAATTCCTATGGATATTCCAACCCCAAAAAATGCGAAAAATGTTTCTTTCACCTTTGTCACAGCTTCAAAAGAGGTTGACCCCTTGGCGTCGCTGTTCCTTTTCCATAACACTTTACTTGACTGCCTAGTCAGGGGTCCGTCTCGAAAACTTCGGTAAGAAGTACGAAAGGACTCTTCCCCCTTATCCCTTGCATGTAGTTAAAGAATAGGCAATATATTACGGAATCCGTGAAGACTTTTTTTAAAAAAATGTTAAGGAAGGACTAATGAAAGGATTCTTCCCCGCAAGACATACTTCTGTCTCAGCATTCTGTTGAGAGCTAGTTCTGTTGTCCTTTGAACTCAACATTAACTTTTTTTATGAGACAAGATTTTCTTATGGTTCAAAATATATCAAATGTTTGGAAAAACTGTTATTGTAATGTCAAATGGCGAAGCTAATCAGATGGTGTAATGAAATACGTGTACGTGCATTTCATTTTCTCAGAGAGCTCTGCAAGCGTATACGAGTTCGTATTTTTAAAACATTTATGATGGTATCGATTCTCGAATACAAATACCCGAATCCCTCTTGAAATTTCAAATTAGCTGTAGTATTGTATTTAGGCAATGGGTACATTCGACTGCTATTGTAAAACAAGTTTGACTTTATCGCTATATTTGAGGCCTGGAGCATTCGATGAGCAGGTTCTTGTAAGTTAAGGGATTAAGGAGTACGTAATTGCTCGCTTAACAAACCGAAGGGCAAAATCTACCTGATGAAAACACGGTCAACTAAAATCTATTTCTGAAATTGTAATTGCAGTTGCAAGAGGTGGAAAGGGTTCGGCCCAGTTTGAGAAACTGACATGAACTTTCTGGTTTCTTTACCTTAGTTGAGCAACGATATTGATTGGTGTAAGTCTGAAGAGACTATGTATGCTTACTATGTTTCAACAGTAATAGTTGTTGGAAACAATAATCATTTATTCAGAGTTATTGTTGGAACCTTTCTAACGTATAGCTCTATAGAAATCAATTTGAACTCTGCTTCTGTTTGATGGTGGTATCACTGCTTGTTGATGATTTCATGTTAAGCATTGGTTGTGCATCATTCTTATCCAAACGTTCTTAGACTTCAGCAATATCATTACTGCCATGGTGTATTATATATGAAAATGTTTAACATACTAAGTTTTATTTGCCATGACGTTCATCGAGTATAAGTGATGATTCAAGTCAATTCAGTACCTTGTTATGCCATGCACGTGGTAGGGGGTGTGGTATACATGTATACTATGAAATGGATACCTTCACTTACAACATTTCTTTAATTTAGCTGAAATTTTTTTAAATGGCATCTTCCATATACTAGTACGTACATGTAATTGATGCCCTTTAAAAGACATAGTTGCATGGTTGGAAAAAACGATATACACGTATAGTTGGTTGGGTTGTATATGCACTGTATGTATACATCTACATGTATTTATTTATATTCAGATGCTGCATAAACTGTATAACCCACGCAACTACCTTTTTCCACGATGAATGACAACAACAGATTTTTTATGGAAAATTAATGTCAGAACCTCTTAAACAACATTGAAAAAAGACAACCGCCCAGGCAAGATAGATGGACTTGATATTAGCTGAGTTGAAAGTAATGTACGTGCGTGCACTTAAGAGTTGGCATTGTCAACTTTCATGTTCATCATCTTCCAGAAATTTATTGTTTTTGGGTTTTCCCCTTGATCCATGCAGCGTTGCGCGCTTCTCCATGCAATGAATGTGCATGTTAATCTTTTGCCAATCATATTGTCTTTGTTCACGGGACGATATCAACAAGAGTATAAAAAAAACATCAGCTATAAAATTCTACCCGTGGAACATCGCAGGTGGGTGGAATAACAAGCGGCTTATAGAATATTGAACCATGACCTTAGGGTCAAGAACGTGCACGGCCACATGCGTGACGTCGCCAATCTTAGGATCTGCCTTTGTTCATCTTCTCTTAACTCCCAAAGAAAGGCTCTTGGGTGGATTTCTGATGTCGGCTTTTGAATGATGAGGGTGTTCGTCTATGCTTATGAAAACAGTGTTTAAGCTAATCTTGCAGAACTGCTTTTGTAGCACAAAATTGAACATCACGGTGTTGGCCACCGAAAGGTTTACGTTTTAAACAAAGTCACACCCTCCACACGCAGACAAAATGTTTTTGAAAAAAAATGGTATGATATTATAATTGTTATTAATAAAAGCTGGAACAACAACTGTGAACATTAATTAAACGTAAAGTCGTTAATAAACCTGAATAGAGATAATTTTCAAAATATTGCATTCAGTTTTTCCTTTACAGTAATTTACAGTAGTTCTATTTCCAGTTTAAAGACCGAAGGTATAATATAAAGGTATTATCTGATAGTAAATTGTGCTTAAAAATGCCGATAAAGCATGTATCGTAAATAAGCACCATTTAAGATTTCTAATTTATATTTGTTCATTGGTCAACTGTGTAAAACCATGTCATCAAACTAGTTTTCTTATCATCATATTATACCGATGTTATTCGTTTACGTTGGTCATGCCCCAAAATAATGAACGTTCAATAATCATCATTTTTGTCGTGGTTGTTGCTTTTAATTGTAATATCCTTATTATGCAAAGGAATTATTGTGCTTGTTTTCTAAACTAAGCTGAATATATTTTTTTAAATGCGTTATCTTTAATATGTCAATAAAAAATAGAAGCTTTGTTTGTCTGAAAAGAACACTGCAGTGCATGTACGTGCATCAAAGTGTGTTGAGAAAGTAGATTTTCAAACATCAATTTGGTCAAATTTGGAATGACACAATCAATTATATTATGCACAGTTTTTTCGGCCTACGTTATACGTGTACAGTGGATAGAAATGGTCGATTATCTGGCATTAATGAATATTTATTGTTATCATACTGTATGTCGTTTCAGTAAGTTTTGTTTCATATTCCCTGCTATAACTCGTATTACACTTTCCCTCTATATAAACTTTTTACAAAATTCATCTTAAAGTTCAACCTACGCCGTGCCTTGCTCGAACTCTGGCTTTGCCATTTATCATAAATGATAAACCAGTCGCCCAGCCCTTGAGCACATTTGTTGAAATTTTCAATCGAGTGGTCAAACTGCATTCGTGCATTGTACCTACAGTAAGACTTAGGAGCACATCCAAAAGGGAGCTTTATTGCGAAACATATATTTAGGGTGCGTATTGATAATCTCCATGATCACCAAAATATTCTGAATCTCCCGTGTTAGGCTTTATTCCCATCAATGTTAAAACAATGCTTGGCGTTCCTTGACCTGTGCTAAACTTCAACTCTTGATGTTTGGATTTTTGTACTGGCCACATATAGGTGTTTGATTCTTCACGAATCAATATCAGTGCATTTGGAGGCATTTCATGGAAAGGAAACCAAAGACAACAAACCCGCCAACCCATTTTGAAGTCACGTTTTAATGAAAAGGGCGGAAGTGGCAAAGTGATGCTCTGCACAGAGACAAAAACAAGGGTTAAAAGGAAAGGGAACAGGGGTGTGTGCCCTTTTTTTTGCGTTGAATTTGGGGTGTACACCCAAATGAGGGAAGCGCGTATAATACCGCACATGAACTTGCCAAAGGTGAGGCTGGAATATTTATTACGGAGGTGGATATAGCCCCCTGTAGGAAATATAATTATGGTCTATATTGTTAGGATTTTGTGGCGCAAGCATAATGGATCGTTTCCGTATTTATATTGACTGAATGAAAGTGAAGTTGTAATATATGTGGCTATAAAAAACTTTATATGCATCCTCTTTAAAATTCTGCGCAGTTTTGCATTCAATGACGCAAATAAAAATGCAAATTCAGCTGTTGCAAAATGCAGTACCGACACATCGCCTGTTGCTGCTTAATTATTTCCGCCTCTTAAGACCATGCAGAAATGTTCCACTGCTATATTTGTGCAATATTATGCCATTGTTTTTCTTTGCCAATAGTTGCACCTGGAACGCGTTGCACCCAGATATAAAAATGGAATTTAAAAGAAATACCAGACGATATTTTAATGTAGAATGATAAGGGCATATGAATATCTCATCAATAATGATGCAACAATTCGGAAATAAAGAATGTGATGTTGGAATTATTGCTAGCTTTTGTTCAGTAACTGTGTATGGCGTAATTTTACACCCTAATTTTATTTGGAAGGAAGCTGGAGGAGTTATTTGTTCTACCCCTATCAGAGAATCAAGTTTCCTGCTTGCCCGACAGGGAAAGCAAATTAAATTAATTGATACCTTTGCATTATTATTTTTTCTTCAAATCACGCTCGTATAATCATGATGTTGGCACAAGCATTGGAAATACTTGATTACTTACGTCAGTAATTTTGGGTTGTAAACAATTATTCTGCTAGATTAATTGTTTATTTGAACACGTTCTAATTAGCTATGTTAACTAGAACGAGTTTCAGTGTAAACTCAGTGTACTTGACGAAGAATCGTGAAATAAAATTGTATACACCATAAATCCGCACAATAAGCATGCAAGTCAGAAATTTGACACGTGTTGTTCGCTTTCGTGAATAGCAGGTTGATGATAAATATTCCAGCTCAGTTATACACCTGCAATTGTTGATGCTTATTTAATTCAGTTAGGCTACTGTATATTCTTAATTGAAAAGTATGACTTTTTTAAAATCTCGCTTTCCCTTACTTCCTGTAGTAAAAACAGACCATCAAACCTACAATGACGATGGGGATATTTCTTAGTTACAATCAGTATAATCAGTAAAATTAAAGAAAATATTAATATTTATAAGCAACTTTAATGTTGATTCTTTCTATGCAGCTCCAGCCATTAACTTTTTTGAAAAAAAGAAAAAAACAAGATTACAAATCCTTAATGTTGACTATGGCACTATGCAGTAGAAGAGTCACTTATTATTATAAAATTTCTCCTTATGAATTCAGCAGGGAATATATTCCCTGAATATCCCGGAGTCCGACCAATTTTTCTCTTCCTTGGCTATCCCTGACATGTCAGTTGCGTTGGAATGTGTCAAACCTGGAGATGTCGCATCGTGAAATGCCCTATATTTTGGACAGATACCACACTTATTAATTGATGAGCACGTTCGATTACAGCTTGATCTGTTCGGTGTGGCTCTACATTTGGCGATGTGTCTGGACACTTCATGAAGTGCTAAATTACACTATCAGGCTGGGACATGGACATGTTTACATGAAATTCATCTGGAGGACTTGGAGGAGGAAAAAGTTGCTGGAATAGCAACTGACCATCCAAACAGCAGAGCTGGATATTTGCCCAACCAATACTTTAATACTGTACATTTCGATCCAAAGAGGAGATTGATATCTTAAAAATCTGCATCTGAAAGAAAAAACTGGTATAGTGGATTACGTACCATGAATTCATAATTAAAATGCCCTTGACCCACGTTGCCGTCCGGAATTAAGTAGAAGTGAAGCCCTTTTGCCATTTGGCCCAATCTTACACTTGCCGTGGGCGGGCGCATTGACATTTCGGCGGATAAGGGCAAGGGTCTTTTGAAGTTCTTAAGACCCCTCCGTTCGACCATTGTCCACGGTTCTCGATATTATGCCTCATAATTGCCGGCTTGAAGTTGCGGAAAACCCTTTCTGACTTTTAACTGCAATGGCTTTGCAGCAGTTTAATTTTACAACGTCTCCCAACACCCCGGGTCATCAGGCTTTTAAATGACTCGCAATTTCATCCGAAGGGGAATCGAGTTTATTAATCAGGTTCTGCAAATCCCGATTGGCTTGGTCCTGTTTCCCACGGTGTGAAGTGTTGGCGCGAAGCCACCTGTGGCCCCTGAAACTATGAAATATGAATTTAACCCACGTCGCTTTGACACCACGGCAAGGTCGTCATGCCGAGCTATCTCTCATAGTGCTCAGAGGCAAAATGCACACCCCGAGAACGAGTTTTTCCCATTAGCAAACCTGACGCCTCTAATATATACACGCTTTCACTCGGCCAATAAACCAAACCACCTTTTGTCTCCGATTTCTCTGACGCGCCCTTCAATTAGCATTTTTAGCAGCTGCATGCATGGATTGGCCCAATTAGGTTTTTAAAAGCCCATTGTGACGCGCGACCATAAAACAAAGCGATTCGCGCCTTGCATTGACAATTACCTGTTGCATGCAGGCCTTTCTGCTGAATGCTAATTACTTATCATGACAAATTGGCGTTCATCATCGCAATTCGGGCAGGATAACGTTTGGTTTGAGGCGTGGAAGGGTGAATCGCTTAACGCTGGCTCTCACAAACAAACCTTCCAACATCATTGCTAATGACATGAAGGTAAACTGAAATGCGGTGTTTGCCATTAATGATGGGAATTGAACATGAGCAGTAATGAAGGAGTACTGATTGTTGGTAATGCCATTAGGTATTGTCGTGTTAGGTCTACTGTGTGTATAAGACGCACTTCCGCTTGTTGGATACTCTAGGCTCGTTTGAATCAGTGCAGAGCATCTCTTATCTTTTTTGCTGTTTTAAATTCTTGGTGATATCCTGGCTTCTTGGTACATTATGGGAATTTCGGTAGTTTATAAGCACATGTAATAGGGCGTAATGCGGAAAGGACGTTCATAAGAAAGTCGAATGTTTGAAACCAGTCCATTATTGTTACTGTAATTTGTTATCCGAATTGGGCAGCCCTCCCCCATCTGCTCCGTCCCATCACAAATTTCGTCAAGATTAGGTTGCTTCAACTTATTTTGTGAAAAACACACACGTAATTTCGAGTAGAAAAATTCCAATCACTGATGCCATAATATCATAATGTTACAACATGCACCGTCTAATTTCCAATAAATAACGTCACAATTTACCATTAATGGCGTGTTTATAGGGGATAATTGTAAACTTTACAATTAATAGACAGCTCTTTATGGAACAGGAATCACAAACAATATCCGTAAGATGTCCTATTTACATGTACGTACTA
>JAQIXS010004583.1:0-14723 GCA_034700785.1 Rossiulus vilnensis
AAAGCTAGTAAGCCAAGGAATAAATTGAAGGTAAAGGTACCACACTAGCAGCAGAAAAATGGGGTGGCTGGGGCCAACGACGCTATTCGGAGTCACGTTTCTTATCATCATAGCGATTAACAAATGTGAGTAAAGTTTTTTTTGATAAGTTATATACCTCAATATCGTTGTGATATTAATGAATCGAAATGATTAAGGCTACGAGCACTTAGTACATGACTAACAATGCGTCTATAACGTTTCAAAAAGCAATGCTGGGTGGGGCAGGCGTAGCAAAATGGCGCAAACAGATCGGTTTATTTTTGAAAACTTGAAGGCCAGAATTAAGTTTCAATAAGACTCCCAGTTCGTATGTTTATCTAGCGTGAATTCCGTTCAACTTCAAGGAACCCAGTTTCCGCGACGTTCTGATAGGCCTAGTCGATTATCCTAACTAGCAGCACGCAACTGTGGATTACGGACTAATACAGGGTGTCCCATAAATAAAATAAAATAATTAGTGAATCGTCATTAGGGCTGATGGTCATGCACTATTACTAATGGCAATTAGCATGGATAATTGCACATTTCTTGATTTAGTGCAAATCACGAGAAAAAGATTTATTCGAAGATTACACAAATCAGATAATGGTGCAACGTGTTCACGTGTTTTTAATATGCCTCGTTTTATTCATTTGCAGGTTCTGCGATTAAATGTTGGGAATGCCGTTCCGACGCAGATATCCAGTGTGCGGATCCATTCGACAATTCCACGTTTCACTTTACCGATTGCAATGCGCAGAGCCTTCCACATATCCGAGGTTTACCAACAATGTGCAGGAAAATAAGACAAAAAGGTACTTTAGATTCATAATCCACTAACACCAACTAAAAAGCATGATGGCATAAATGTATACCTTCATGGTACCTCGTTCAACTGAATACTTTGCATTCCTATTTATATATAAAGTGATTCTTATAATATTTATTTATTTTCAGTGAATGGGGAATGGCGTTATATTCGGAGCTGCGCTTGGTTATCGGACCCTTTGAAAATGGCCAGGCGTGGAGATGAACGCTACTGTTTGATACGATCTGGAACCTGGGATATCCACATTGAATATTGTGAATGTTACAGCAAGGATGGCTGTAACAGCGCCAGTTCTGCATTTTTAAGTTTATCACTGATTGGACTGGTTGTTTTAGCAATTTTGATACCATTTAAAACTAATTAATGCACAGACTATATAATGGATAATTTTTCCATGAATAATGACGTGCCCCAGATTTGGGCTATGAGATTAAGAGCAGCAAACAGGTTCTGTGTTGTTTTTATGTGTTATACGTCTATTGACGCTTTTGAAACCGATCCTGCCATAAACTTCAGTGATAAAATTCACTGGGGGAAAATAATTTCAACAGTCACCAAGAATCTCAATCAAACTAACATTATGTCTTTTCGTTTTGTATTTTTTTTCAACAATGTAGTGAATCTCATATTTTGTACATTTTTATTGCAATGTATTTCAGTTATTTTTGTAACTGGGCATTTTACAAGAGTCCGCGACAATGTACATTTAATTAATTTCATCAGATAGGAGATCGCAGAAAAAGCCTGCCTTTTTCCACTTCTTACTATACAAGTTTACATGTAAATAGAGGTAGCTAGAGGGAAAATAACCAATTTTTTTATAAGTAAAGCCTGAAAATATAACTTTCTCCAAATTTACCTCAAATTTGAACAATGAACCTTTATTTTACCTTGCATTTTAGTTGCAAAAAAATCTGACGTTATGAGGTAAATTTCAAACGTTGCAAAGCAGCCGTTCTAATACAGATCTGTTTCATGCTATCTTTACCGGCAGTTATAATATTGCTATATCAATTAATTCCTTGTGAACAGCAGTACTCGATAGATTTCTGTGAAATACTTTCCTACGACATTTAGGTATGTAGTCCTCCATTTGTGCTTGTGCAAACGCACAATCAGCGAAGTTTGTCACTTTTTAATATTTTTACAAATAATAAAATGTAATTACTGTGTCTTTGCTGAGTTGTCATGTACATTTAATGAGCTATCTCCTGGTCCAAAACAAGTTTTACATGCAGTATTTCATTCCAATGGATAAAAGTATTTCCCCATATATTGTTAGTCTACAGTTTATCGAAAAAGGAAAATAATGAGATCAATCATTATTCTAATGATGCAGCCGAGTCCATAAAATCAGTTAACAACATATGGACTACTAAGTTAAAGTTATCTGAAATTATAAAAGATATTAAAAAGTTTCAAACGTCTTCAGCGACACCCTGTACAACTGCGCTATTTTTTTCAAAAAATATCAACGCGCGTATTTACAAAACCCCAACCGTGCAGGAAGCCTGACGAGTAGTGCCACCTGGTGGACAGGTAACATTACCTTCAATACAGGCATAGCATGATACAGGTAAAGCGGGTCGGAGCTGCGAACCAAGCACAACAGTAAACTATTTCCATTTAAACCAATATGGATATTTTCAAGTTAGATCGCCGTTTACTGCTAGTGAGTTTGATTGTCATCATTCTACAAACGAAAAGTGGTGAGTATTGTCTGCAGTAACATTAAATTTAGTATAACGCAAAAAATTAGGCGTTGGCCTACCCAAAGCATGACACATTCCTAGCGATTCAGCACAATGGCGGATGCGCATGTTTTTCAAATTGTGCTCGGAGTTTGTAACTAGTACATTATATTATCTGTGTGTTATATCGACGGAAGCGATCGACAAGCTTATCCGTTTTTCTAGGTCTCGTCAGTTCTTTTAAATTTTGTAAAATCCAGTTCCCTAACGATCGAGAGAGGGTAATTAGGCCTGATAATCTAATTTATGTTGATAACAAATTTAGGTTCAGCGATTCGTTGTTATCAGTGCAGCTCAGATACCGACAAGTCAAACGACGTCTGTGGGGCCTACGCAGCATTTGACACTCTTCGGAATGTGCCCATTGAGTGCTACAGTGAGGAAGCCAGAACGCCAGGCATATTCTGTGTGAAAATAGTGAAGCAAGGGCCGAGGGGATTTATCTGTGAGTATATGGTGACTGATTGATCATGAGGTTTTTGCGTGATTATGAATCATACAGGTGACGTGCAGGGGCTATGACCTTGGATGTCTTGGCCCATTGGGCACGTAAACTCCAAGCTAGAACAGTTCGTAATCGTATAGTCTGTTTGGTCAAAGCCTCCTTTAAATGAATCCTTGGCCTTTGGTACAAGGTACATTAAAAGGAGTGCGTTCAAACCATATTTAGCAGTGTCTGGAAAAAAAAAATGCTTCAAGAAAAAATTGTTCATTTTCTTTCTGCTTAGAAAAATCATTTCTGAATACTGAAATTCTGAATTCTGAAAACATGGTAGAGAATTACAGACAGACAGTGTTTGTTGAATTACAATAATAAATATAACGAAAATATGACGAATCAACCTTTGTAGGCTTTTCTGGGTGGTCGCCATCATCGTTTGTATTTAATTGAATTATAGGCTATCTTTTTGGAAGTATATTCCATAGTCGAAAAATCCACTTTTTATCGCTGTTGGGTCGTGAACACTTTTGAACCTGATAAAGATTAAAATCATAAGAAATTGCGAAAATGAAGACAACAAAACAATGGCCGAAACAATTGTTTTTATGGAAATGTGGATTGAAATTCTTCATTTGTAATATTTTTTTTCGAAAAGACTGTCGCTTCCTTCCCTTTTAACAGCTTTATAAATCCTTTTAAAAAAACTGCCATAAAAATACTGAAGTTCTAAAGCGATCATATTCATACTTAGGTTTAGTGAACTTGTTGTTTTACACTTTAAAAAAACATCCGTTCCTTCATCTCAAGAAAAAATAGGCCTACTTCCATAAAAGGCTATAAAACTGACGAACATTTCTCACGCAGGAGGCAACCCTTCGCCTTTCGACGTTTCCAAATCTCAAATTTCAAATCAAATCTTCTACTTGCAATTATTGCCATGCATCGCTATATGGAGCTTAATTAGTTATTGTTAATAATGCTATCGATGTCATTTTGCAATTTTATAGGGGATGGTCGATGGCGAACAGTGATTCGTCGATGTGCTCTAGTATCAGAAACTGGGGTCACTTCATACTGCAACTGGGGTCACGATGAAAATGGAGTATACTGGGAGGAATGTTATTGCGGAACAGATGGATGTAATGGAGCTTCTACCATTCAACTGCTCGGAATGTTAACTTTACTGCCGTTAGTTCTTGCACTAAAAAATTGGCTGTTTAATTGAGTGAAACATGAAGTGTGCTTGAAGAACTACATCTGAATCTCAGCAAGTGCCTGAAAACACCCTTGACGAACATGTACACAACTGCTATTGGATGTTAATGCGATACAAAGAGATTTTCATACAATCTTCTCAGCATCGTTTAGTAGGCTATGCAGCGCCATTCCAGCATTACAATCCGTCCAAGAATCTCTTTACATTTTATATGTATATTTTATCAGTTTGTGAATATGATTTTTAGAGAATATTGCTACGCCTAGTTTTTATACAGTTCACGTTTCTACATTTTTGTATCATAGATAACTTAATAGAGCAGATGACACTTTTTCAAGTTCTTTGAACAGTTTGGTGAAGACGTATGAATTCTGTAAAAACTTCTTACATAAATGAAACTTTCTGCAAGTTGCAGAAATATTTCGAATCTCAATTGAAAGAACCTACTATGTCTTTGTTCTGCTTTTAAAACGAACAAACAAGCAATAAATGCTTACTCCGAATTTCGAAGCGTGAATTAATAAAGTAATTCATGCATTATTTCCATCAGAAGTTGTCTGCATGTTAATCCCGACTGTTATCCTAAGGTGAAATGTATTCTCGCGTTTTACATTTCGTTTAGAATTAATGGGACAAGTGTATATTTTGCAGAATTCATTATTGTGAACGTTATGAAGCAAACAATTTTTAAGCAAAAGTTGTGTAAATTTAAGTTGATTTTTTTAATTAAATAATTTTTAATTAATGAAAATTGTTTGTGGTTGTAAAACAAGTAGATGTCGTCTAAAGCTCGACTTTTAACTGTTTTCAGCTCTGATGCAGTTTCACTTGTAAACAAATGATTGTGTCATTGCAGTATACGCTGCAAACAATGGCTTTAGTATGGCGTTTAATAACAAGGCCATATCTATGCCCGCGTGGTACCTCCCGCTCCTCCCAGGGGTAACGTTGGCCAACATATTATTGGTTGGACCAACATATATAATATATGTTTTGAGGAAAGTACTCCCAGAATCTCGCACTAATTTCAATGATGAAGATACAGATGAAGTGGCCCGCAACTCTCCTTGCAATTTCACTAATTGTGATTTTGTCAAATACCAAAAAATGTAAGTAAGCACTTTTCAATTCATACTGTTAAAATATTATTTTAACTTCTGGTCTAGAAACTAACGGGATTTCGCCAAAGTTTTAATAGTCGCATAGTGACAGCAAGAAAAATAAAACAGGCGTGCTTCTTAAAATGATTACCTAAATTGCACGATCTGGTTTCCTGGAAATCCTGAAACCATTATACAGAAGACTTATGCATCCTAATTAGTAAGCTCAATTTAAAATGCAGCTCACATTAGAACGCGATGATGTGGTCGGATACGTTTTGTTTTTGTAATATTAGTATATTGTTTAGGCTGTCCTTGAGTTCGTGACAAATGAAATTTATAAATCAGAAACAATGCAATAGTAGTTATCCTGGGATCCGTTCCGGTTTCATAGTTTTAAACACTTTTTGCTGCGCATTAAAAAATTCAAGCATTCGCTAAATAATGTTTCTCAACTGGTGTGCTGAGTAGTCCGCAATCGTCTTGGTAAAAGTATAACTGAATTTACACCAGCTTATAAAAAGTTGAATAGTACATGTACAGTGCATAAGGTGGTTTGTCTACAGTGTATGTGCATGTTCATAGACAACTTATCTAGTGCTCCAGATTTGGAAAACGTTTTCCCAAAGAAATGCTAAAAACTTCCAATTAATGTATATGACTCTATGCTACTGTAACTTGCTGTTAGGCGTTCCTATACTACCCTACATTTCCTATATTTTTGAACCATTCCCATATCTTCCTATATCTTACACAAAAAATCCTGTTTTTTTTCTAATATTTTGACAATTTCCGTAAAACAAAATCAAATTTTGTTCACGAGCCAACCAAATTACACATAATAAAGAAAAACAATTCATTAGACAACGGGCCAATGAAGGAAGCAAAACCAATTACGCGATGAAAAAGCCATGAAGCTGATGAATAAAAGAGCATGATTTGTACTGTAAAAATGCAAACAAGTAATTTTTTTGTTTAAAGTGTAAAATATTCAAACATCATGAATT
Source organism: Rossiulus vilnensis (assembly GCA_034700785.1). Taxonomy (NCBI): domain Eukaryota; kingdom Metazoa; phylum Arthropoda; class Diplopoda; order Julida; family Julidae; genus Rossiulus; species Rossiulus vilnensis. The sequence continues at coordinate 6,367 of JAQIXS010004583.1, forward strand.
GAAACTATATATGCTTACCGTTTCTCTAAAAAAAATTCCAATATTTTTTATTCGTATTTTTCTATAATGTCTTACATTAAGCCTCTACACATGTACTGCTTTACAGCCAGCTATAAATTAATTATCATTCTTAATGTATTTTTCTAATGTGTTTAAAACAACTGAATAGATAACTATCTAGGCTTCTTATATTACCAGCGTATTACCAATGTTGTTGTTGTTGTTGTTGGCTGTTTGTGTACATGGGTGAAATTAATGATGCTGTCAGAATGTAGTGGAGCCTTGATGCACAACATAACGAAAGTTACAAGATGTATTATTTATTTTAATAATCAATATGGGCTAGCTTCTTGGGAGTGTATTGTAAGTCACGATGAATAATTTTGCTACAGAGGCTAGGGTAATTTATATGAAGCTTAAACACCACCACCTCATATTTTGGTCACTCATGTGGAGAACATACATGTAATTGTTGAACGTTTCCTGCTCCGTAACGACAGGAAAAATTGCATGGAAATCCGCCAAAGGTATTGTTTACATCAGAACTTTGTCAAGTTATGACTAAGCGTCCCTGATTTGAAAGTAATCGACGTTTATATGACCCACGGTCAGTCGAGAGCCTTCAACAGTAAACACGTTACTACGTGTAGTTTGTTTTTAAAAGATCAAGGTCGTGGGTTTAGCAGTAATTTCCATTTTTAAAATTAAAAGCAATAAAAAACTAGAATGTTCCATTGTGATTATGAACGGAAGAGAGGGAAAAAACAGGGCGTTTCCAAGATGATTAAGAAAGCCTTGGCCTTGTGGTTGATAGCGTCAGTATTTATCCAAGCTCATCATTTCGGTTTGCCAATGGTAACGTTACCTGACCATAGGGAAAAAATCCATTTGTGAACTTTAGATTGAGAAATGTTTTTCACATGTTTCCACTGAATTTGCTCAAACGACGTAGCTTATACAAGAAAGGGATAAGAGCATGGGCACGTGTTCCTACTCATTTTTAACCAACTTTCAATAGTTACATCCTTTTAATACATTTTAAAACATACAAAAATTAGACAATTTTAACTTACTGAAAAATGAGCGTAAATACATGTACATGTGTTTATAATTTTAGATCATTTGTAGAAAAAATATTATACGTATACCGACTAAACTCTGGACTGATCCTTACTGGACAATACTTTTATCAGGATTATTTATTCGGTAGTTTAGATTTTGATTTGAAATCTTGTGATTAAAACTTTCCTTATTTTTTTTATCAAAATTGCTTCCATATTCATGTAATACATTTTTGCTCTCTAAGATTTGTTCATTTAAAGTTTCAAAAATTTATAATTCAACATTTCACACCGAATATTAAAACAAGCTTCCAACCTTTGTCTTAATTGTACCAAACGTAAAATATATCAATGTCAAGTAAACATTTTTGAAATTGCGTAAATCCATTTATCTTTAGGTTTGGCGATACAATGCTTCGAATGTACTTCAAGTTCAAATCGCGAATGTGGGGATATTTTTGAAAGTTCAAGGTTGTACCCAACAAATTGTGATGTTCGTGATCGTGGAACTGGAATCAGCACTACACTGTGCGTGAAATCGAAACAAAAAGGTAAGAGCCAGTGAAAATGTACTTTAAGATACCTAAATTAATTTGTTAACCTAAATTAAATAGCACAAAATAAAAATACAGTATAGGCCTAGTGCCCATGTATCATACAGTAAATCAGAAGACTTTTTTACTGTACTTTTTTATTGGAGATTATTAATGCTAAAGTATTACATTTATCGTACAAATCGCAAGCAAATTAAAGGAAAAGTTGCTTAATGTTTCATTTCGTTTTGCTGATATTTAGATACAGGGTTGATCGTTCGACGTTGTGCAAATAGAATGGAACGGAATAACCAGGAAGGATGCAACTGGGGAAATGATGATATGGGCCGCTATGGAGAGCAATGTTATTGTTCGAATAATTTGTGTAATGGTGGTTCAACTATTCATTTCGCCAAAATATTTGCTTTCGTTCCTCTTGTTCTTATCAAATATTATGGATTAATATAAATTCAAAATACTCTTAGTGTATAGCCTCAGTAGGATCTGTGGATTGACGGTTATAAGCCATGACACACTGCTGTTTTGCGATAAATTGCGCAAAAATATATATTTTTATACACGTTTTTATTCGATACACATCATATTATTGTGAAAATGTAGTTTTAATCATTTCTATTTACAGAAACTAGGTGTATACAAATGTAGTACGTGAATCCTAACTTCGAGAGAGATTTATTCATAGCTAAAATATGCGAATTTTTTTTTTTCATTTTTCTACCTCAATCTCAAATTCAAAATTACGTCCACAAACGAATCACGGTTTATTTAAACTTTGCGACTGTTTCAATACGAATATACATGCACATGTAGCTAGAAACGTGATTTGGTTCTTTGTAACATACAATTGTGTATTGTGACAAATGATGACAGTATGATGACTAGAGTTTTTAATTGGGGTAAATTGGAACACCATAGTTACAAGGAAATGGCCGAGTTATTGCGTTTGTCCGAATTGAACTTAAACAATTTACGTTTTTCACGTCCGAAAGATAGAGATGTTGAAAGCAACTCTGAAAAAGTGATTCAACGATGAATTTGAACACATCTTATTGTATAACAAATATTGTCATAATGATTTGTATATTTGTGTATCATCCTTTGCACTGTATTTCGTATTTTTCATGACAACTTCAACAGAAAATTTAATGTACGAATCGAATAAAGCACCATAACTTTGTCGAGTATTGTCAACATGTTTCTTTGTACTTCAAACTCCAAGGCTTAGGTCGTTGGGTGTTACCACAAAGTAAAGACGCATGTGCAATAACAATTCATTTTTTATTTTGTAACTATGTCTGCTAATGTGGAAATCTGATAAATAAATAATCAAGTCAATTTTATTAGCATAATTCTATAACACTGTACAGGGAGCCAGTAGTACGTTACGTCAAATTAAACTTCTGAAACTTGAGTCAGATCATATTGCAAACCCAAACTAATTGTGCAAACGTGCCAAGCAAGTGAAGCAACTTCCAAGACCACTTAGCTGGCAGCTGTAATTTCAATGTCATGATCATTAAGCAATTGTTGATATTATTATGTTTATTTAAACCAAAAATCCACGTCGTAACTCGTTACTATATGCCCCAGGATTTGTATTGCGCAGTAAATAAATGATGTGAAATCCGGTGGGAGTGGCTCCACACCAAAGGTGGAATCGCCCCCATACCTGTGGGTACCTTTTCATGTGGATATTATGAACGTTGCCGGAGGACATATTTGAAGGTCTTATACTGCACGTGTATGTTTTCCCTCCCTTCTATTGTCTCCCTTGGTAGAGCGATGCTTGTTCCTCATTGGTTGACTTGACTGCAGCTGCTTTCAGCAAACACATGTATCAATCCACCAGATGATGTGCTAGATCATTTTGTAATACGCATCTTGCACGCCAGTTAACCGAACGGCTTAGAAACTTCTGATATTCGCAATCATGGGATGGATACAACCAAGAACGATCCTGGCAATAGCGTGGCTTTTCTGTTTATTAACTGACAATGGTGAGTACAGTGTATATGTTTTCAATTTTAAAATACAATGCACTCTGGGTGAAAACTGCAGTACCAACAAATCGAGAGAGAAATGGATTCAGAATTTCATAGAATTTAACGGTATGTTCAATATGGCGTCATCAAGTGACAAATATTCAAGGCCAACTTACGAAACCGATCCAAACAATAAGGGAATAGCATTCCATAACGAAATGCAAAATGGTCTGAAAATAGACTTGGTCTCTCGACACTTGAAAATAATGTACATACCAGAAAAACGTACTCTGCAATTCGAAATTGATCTCGTTTTTGCTAAAACGAATTTGGTTTCATTGGTTACATCATACATGCCACAGTTTCCAACGTCAATGCTATTCTCTGGTATGTGAATACGCTGTACTGATTATATCATTCTAAATCAAATTTAAATTATATAGAAAAATGGCAAAAACTAATCTAACAACATTCATAACTTGAGAGCTGATACCGGTACTTATATGAATCAATGCATCAACGTTTACTTCTACACTGTATAAAATATTAATTTGTAATGCGTGAAGAACTTTTACATATGCTGTATTTGTTATCTTAAATTCCCAGTACGTGTGAAAGTAGTGAAGTACTGGTTGCTCATCAAATATGCCAAGAAGCACTTTTTCACAAAAATTACATAAATTTGCTTAATCTAAAACTTGCTTCTCAAATAAGTCATGAATTTCGAAGTTTATAACTAGATAAAAAAATAAAAATCTTAATTCAAGAATATTTCCATGAAATGTCTCTGTATATCTGAAAACGATGGACAGACAAAACTTGGATTATGTTAATACCGTGACGACATAAATGTTTTTAGGGGTAGGCCTTATTTCATAGTGGGTGTGGACCAGATATTAAACTCTCAAATCCAATGAATTTAACAGTAGTTTAAGCCACACATCTTTATTGAATTTAGACGATTTTTTTTCTAAAATTGATCGTTGTTACAAAATAGGTTCTGCTATCAAATGTTTCAACTGTCACTCAAGCGAGGATCCTAAGTGTTCCGACCCTATGGACAACAGCACGATTGTGTTGGACGACTGTTCTCTTAAGAAAGGCCTTTTTGAGGACGTATTAGCAGTACCAACCAAGTGCAAAAAAATCAAACAAGGTAGGTTTAAGCCTAAAACGTATATTTCCAAATGAATCAACAGGCCTACATATGGAATAACACGACATAACAGTTGTGCAAAAGATGACTGCATGAGTCATCTCTGGTTCAGCAGGTGGCCTCTGTTAACAGTGTGCTAATTGTTATAAAATACTTTATGGAGAATATTGCGCACTGTATTTAATGTGTTCGGTGCCTTGTGGCTGAATAATACGTATTAATTCGCTGGCATTGCGTAAACAGACATTGTCAAGGACTTCACAAAGCCATCATCTGGTTAAACCTTTGACAGCTTTTTTTGCTAACATGAAGGACATCACTTTTTTAATTACAGAAGGCGGCGCAGTAATTCGAAGTTGCGCTTTAGCATCGGAAAATAACGTGACAACAACTTGTTCTAAAGGAAAAGACGATAAAGGTGTTGCGGTAGAAACGTGCTATTGCGATGATAAAGACGGATGCAATTCTAAGGCTACTTTTAATAGCGCTGGTATTTCTGCAGTCACCACCATTGGAATGGTAACTTCTTTGTTACTTTCCGTTATGGTATTTATGATGCAATAGAAATGTGGAGAAAGATCGTCCATAAGATGGGGCTAGATCTGAAATTTGCTCACTGTTCTGTGTGCATTCTCCATAATGCATAAGAAAACTAGCGGAATTGTATAAGCATCCAGAATCTTTGAATCTCATTAATTTGTAATGCCATATGGCAAGGCAAGCCTGTAAAGCACGATTTGAAAATAAAGGTAAGGTGATTACTACCATACACGAAGCCGTATTTTCTTTTAAAAATGCTCCTCATGTCATGCTTGGCGCCCTGCTTACGAAATATATTTTCAAATTAAATAAAATGGAAAAAATCCAAGTTCGGAGGTTTTAGTAGATGGCCAATTCTTCGCCGGGATAAATATATGTGCACTGTACACAGGACGTTGATTTTAACTACATGTATATATAGTTTCAAAACGATCATAAGGATAATCCTTTGGTAATGCAAGAGAATAGCTTACTGGAACGAAATTGACACTCACCTTATTGACAGCTGACCATTAATTGATGAATGATGATATTAAGGGAGATGACGGTATACGGTAGTCCGGTACCTGTTACGACACGAAGTCCTGCCCATTGGCGTAGTTAGGACATATTTCTGGGGGGTGCCACTGCCCCTTAATACATCTTAATACATCACGTCAAATTTTTTTTTTGTGGGGGTAGGGAACGCCATAGGCGAAAATTTAAAAAAAGTACATTCGGAATATATAATTTTGGTTAAGTATTTTATGGAAAAGTTGCTTGCTAATAATATTACTTTTAATAAATAAACGCCATAGGCAAAAATGTGAAAAAGTTGATTACAAATCAGGAGATTTTGAAGATAATTACATGCTCAATTTTTCAACCAATACCATTAGCTTTAATAATGGAACACTGTAGGCGAATAATTTGAAAAAGTTCATTTAGTGTCGGATTTTAGCTTAAAAATTTGCACAACATTTTATTACGTTTTTTAACATGCCATTTGATTAAAAAATGCACAAGCACCATTTCTTAAAACCAAAGAGTTTGGGATATATTCCCAAATAAAATGCCTGGAAAGTTAATTTAGAAAAATAAATTATTGATGGAACGAAAGAATGGTACTTGAGGGTGATCCTTGCAAATAATTATGGCACTGGTTGCCAAATTTTTTTCTTTTTCCTGGTGAACCTCAGACACTGTTAAAATCAGCTTCTCAATTCTAAGTTTTCCAGATATTTTTTAATTTACCATTTCGACCAAACGTACAGTTCACTGCATTTAACTAATTGGAAAGACCATCGAAATCATCCCTGAATGAAGGCACATGTGGATTTAATAAGGTTGCCCTACAAGGCTGCCTTTGACATGTATAGGGGAAAATGTGTTTGACAGATTAGAATTGCAATACTCTTAATAGATTTAAGCCTACTTAGTAGATTATCGTCATATGCCATAGGCGAATTTTTTTGATAAATGCATGAGAAATAATGGTAAATTATGGCATGTTCAGCAAAAAAATCTCATCCTATCTAGTGCGAAATGTTGGAATTTCGTGCGAGTTTATTGAATAAATAAATAACAATAACAAATCATTTATTAAGGGAGGGAGATGTCATGACGCCCTTGACCACCCCTGGATCCTCCTATGAGCCATATCATAAAAAATATCATTGCAATATTTAGATTATAATTGAACTTCAAAAACAAGTTAATTACGTAGGCCTAGCATATGTTTAGCCAGCTTATCATTTTAACAAAAAATCAAAATCCAGAAAAAGTGGATGAAAAACATGGACTACAAAGGCTATCTAAGGCTAAAAATCCTTCAAATTAAAATCTCAAATGAAGCAACATTATATTTAAGCTTTAATTAGTAATGATTTTAAACTTCATAAACAATGATGAACAAAGATCCTTCCTAGACATTTTTTTATTTGTATATTGGCCTAAATATGAAGAACCCATATAGTTGCATTATTTGATATTTCTCAGAAAATTGAAGCGTAATTAAACTTGAAAAAATAGTCTTTGTAGAATAAGCTTAACAAAGTTGGTGATGGCTACCCATTTTTAAATTATACAGTAATGATTTTGAACAGTTGCATAAATAGTTCTTTTTGCCCTTCCTACCCAAAATTATTTCATTGGCTTGGACAGCAATTAATAATTAATAGCACGCCATAAGCAAAAAACGTGTTAAAAATGTATGGAATCTTAAGAAGGTTTGCTTATTTTTCACAGAGATATATTATGTAATAAAACGCCGGAGGCAGAATTTTTATAAAAAAATTAATCTTAACTAATGAATTTTGGCTTATACAATGTATTTCACCAAGAAATATTACTTAAAAAACCTTATAAGAAATGGCACGCCGTAAGCCAAATATGCTTAAAATAGATTAAAATAATAGATATTAGCCTAAATTTCAGTACAAAATTGGCTTGAGACTCAAACATTCAAACGAAAAATATTTGAACGTTATAGGCAAAATATTTTGAAAACAAAGATCAAATATGATGGGTTTATTATTATTATAAGTGTTTTGCTAAAGGCAAAACTTTTCAGAAAAATAATTACAGGTTGTAGATTTTGCCTTGAATTCTCATAAGAAAAGTACATATTAATGCAGCGTCATAGCCAATTTTTTTTCAACTGATTAAGTTTAGGATTTTGTCTGCAATTCCAATATAAATTTTGCTAAGAAAAAGTATTAATTAATACTTTTTAATAATGAATAAGCAATGGTGGCCCTACCTCAGCTACATATGGGCCCATCCTTGCACAGCCTCATACACTGTCCAATGGATTAAATACAACGTTTTTGCTACATTTTAGTGATTGGCTGACTATTTTTAAATTTTGGAGTTTGAAAAAATCTTCGAAATTTAGTGAGAGGGAAGAGCAAGAGCAATTGCTGCATGCCCGTTCTTTGAAGTAAAGCCTTTGGGGATTAGGGCTCTAATGTACAGCTTATGGGAAAAGTGACATGACTGTGTGAACTAATTAGTCCACACAGTTATCTTCCTGCCGATTTTCAGACTTTGCCTATGCTCCAGAGACTGACAAATTGACAAACTG